>JBBJLR010137587.1:0-16697 GCA_037577145.1 Brachypetersius gabonensis | reverse complement strand
AATTCATCTGATCACTCTCCATAACATTCTGGAGTTTATGCAAATTGCTATTATAAAAACTTCAGCAGCAACTTTTCTATTTTCCCATATTTATGTCATTCTCAAAACTTTTGGCCACGACTGTAGTTTCTGGCCCTTTTTATCAATGTAAAAAGGTTTTAGCCTTGTATACAAAGCTAAATGTTCATTTAGTCTTTAGTAAATCATGATGTTGTTTACAACTATTCTTATCTGATGTCTCTCTACTTCACTTAAATAAGAGTGACTATAAATTGATGACTTAGTTTTGAAACTTTTGAAAAGTAAAGCTTTACTCCACAGCTTGGTTTTTAATTGCTAAAGTGATAAATCAAATCATACCATGCATCTGAAACCCCTTACAAATAAGTGTTTCTTTTCCTAGCTGCAGATTTAGCCCAAGTTGATGTCTGTAAATACGTGTATGAAATATACCAGATATCAGATAAGCATCAGTATACACTTCCCATATTAGTGCATCAGGAGAGCCTCGACACTTTAGTCCTGGATGTGATCAGTTCTCTTGTTCAAGGCCTCATTACAAAAACATTTATGCCACCAATTTTAAGGAAACAGTTTGTCTGAATATTAAGCTTGAGATAAAATTAATAAAGAATCGCCTGCACATTGTAAATCATTGGGAATCACCCTGTTAGTCTTCTTTTTTTATTTAAAGCATGAGAAAGGGATTCCGCTGAACCTGTTCATTCATGCTCAGGTGAAAGAGGAAATGTACACGACTTTTCTCTGTATTGCACAAGATTATACAGGTTTTGAAGGAGTGTCTATTTTGGGAGATTCCTTATTTCATTATTTACATTCTGTTGTCATCCTCTGAGGGGTTTAGAGAGAAATGTAGAATGAGGGCGTTTCACCGGTCAATGTTTCTGCATGAAATCTCGGTAAACCGAAACTTAAACTCGTTTAAGTTGTGCAATAGTCTATGATCCATAAAAAAAACAAGGTTGATAAAGAGCCCAAAGAGTTGAGTGGAAAATCTTTCAGTTCATCCACATAATAACAGTATACAATAAACGGCACATATCAGCATTTAATCATCTATCGGTCTTTCATAAGTTCTTTTATCTTCCTTTTAGAGGTTTTCAAAAAGTGTAAATATGCAACGTATGTATTTTTTAATTGCAGTCCTTGAGCTTTGATGTTAAGCCCCATGCAAAAATGTGTGATTATACTCTACAAAAATGTTAGACTTAGAGGAACATTTTACATTGTTTTTCAGTTGTCTAGTCCATGTCGGGGTCCTCCAAGACTGAAAAACTAAGCATGAATCAGCTTTTTCTCACAGTTCCGAAAACAGTTGTCTAGCCTGTGCTTTATTGTCGTCAAGGCTGTGCTCTATTTGATGAGCTCACTGTTGGGTTTCCCCAGGGTTTCCTTGCTCCAGGCTTTAGCTGTCAGACCACACTTTTTTAAATCAAATTCCTTGAGCATTGTTAAACCCCAAGGAAAGTAGTGTGATATACACTGTTTAATGTCTCTGATTTCACTAAACAAAATTAATGTTGGCTTTTGAGGAACATTTGAGTTCCGAACTCTTTCTGAAAATAGTGACTCACTACTGACTAGTGACTCACAACTCACCATTTCTCATCGTTTTCAGTCTTTGTCAGTGCATAGCCACAATCTTTATTTGACAGCGACAAATATTTACAAATAAGTAACAAATATGCCATTCTGGCCCTATTCCTGATGACTTCATATCATATTCATCATATTTCTGATGAGGAATTCTACTGTAGTTCATACTGCTCTCTTCCCCATTGCTTAGGGCTGCTGATGAATACTTTTCGCTGTCCCTCAGTGCAGGCTGAGGAATTCATACTGCCTCTTTTGCCCATATTCCTGCTAAAGACATCAAACCGGCCTACTCACCATTCGTCAGCCCTACTGAAGTCTACATGCTGTCTCTATACATTCTTCCTCAACGCTACAGCAAATTTCATACCCCCTCTGTATATTCTTCATCAGCCCTGTTAAAGATGGCATACTTCCCCTTAACTTACCCTATAGAGAACTTACCAGAAACTATAAAGGAGTATTTCCAGATTTGCCCTGTAAAAGCATAGGCCTACAATGTTTTCAGGACATTAGTTGTGGATATTAAGAGTGAATTTAAAAGATATTGTGTGAATTTTTTGTGTATTCCCACCAAAAATTGCTCTTTGTGCAAAGATAGAAATAAAACCATTTTATTTCTATATGTTGTGATTCCAGAATAACAATGGCAGATGTGGTCAGTTTTTCTACACAAAATAGGTAGCCAGTTATAGCATGGACAACATAAAGATCCCTCTCTGCTGGCTATGTTAATACTGTAGTGGCTTTTCCTTTGGAAGAATATAAGTTTTTTCTGGGGAAAAGGCCTGATAGAGTCCTCCAAGACTGACAAACTAAGCATGAATCATCTTTTTGTCACAGTTCCAAAAACAGATGTCTAGCCCGTGCTTTACTGTCCAATGAAAGCTGTTAAAGTATTTGATGAGCACACAGTCAAAGTGTTCCCTGAGGTTTCCTTCCTTCAGGCTTTATCTGTCAGTCATCTGGGTTGAGCCTGTGCCAGTGTTTTTCCTACCACCAAAGTGTCACAAACACTTTGTTTGGGTTTCCTTTGAAAAATGATGCATGTGATGTGTGAAGACGCATTAGGTCACAGACATTGCTCATCAACATTACCCTTAAAAGTCTACAGTGATTGTTTTCCTTCTATATATATATATAATTTTTTTTTACAGAAAAATGCAAACATATAGTTAAATAGTAATGAAATTACGATTTGAATGACATTTACAGCACACATGAATTAAGAACGATCAGCTTTGGGTTGTGGCAAAACTTGAAAGAATTCTTCAATGCTAGTAAAATCTCTACATTCAAGCACAAATGCAGTTTGAATTGAAAGACTAGAATCTGCGCACTGGACACAATTTCTCCACTTATATCAATGAGATATGAATAAGACTTCATTCAGTTACGCTGTGACCGAAAGTCTAACAAATGGGGTGATGTCTAAACCCGTAATGTACTAATGTGCAAGTGCTGACAGACTAAAATGAAAAAGGTAGAAAACTGTTACGTGACAACCGATAGAATTTCCTCATCGCTTTCAAGCAGCATTTTCAAATGGCTGCCCAACCAGTTTCAAGTCACAGTGTGTCTCTTTAGACTCAAAAGACTTTCTTGCTTACGGGCATTGAATGATCTACTGTCACGTAAGGCTTTGCAGTTCTGGAAGCTGATGGAAGCAGGGGTGTGTTTAGACACGCAATATAGTGGGCCAAGAGTGTCACAGAATTAGGCTTTGGTTGGTGGGGGGTTGAGGGAACATTCACTAATAAAGCTTTTTCTATGGTTAATTTTCAGTAGCAAAGTGTGTTAGAGTTAGGAGCTAGGCCTTAAATGTCAACACTACATTAAAAACATTTAATCAGACTTTTGGTAATTATTGGCTCCTGTTAGATAAAAGCTACAGATCTAGGATTTCAAAGAGATAGACAACTTAAATAAACTGGAATGTTGGTGGCGATGTCCCACCACTCTCGCAGGGTCCCTCATGCCTGTTGATGGTGGAGACAGAGCTGCCAGCATCTCCTATCTTTGTCCCTTATAGCTTCGTCTGAACTCTGTGTTTATCTTCTTAACTCTGTAAATTCTAAACACATTCATTCATTTTCTGTAACCGCTTAATCCAGACTAGGGTTGCAGGTGCCCAGAGCCTATCCCGGGGCAAATGGGTGCGAGGCAGGGACTCGCCCTGGGTTGTGTGCCAGCTCACCACGGGATGCACACACAAGATTTACTCAGACACTCTCAGTACATTTAGAATCTTTGTTCTGATTAGCTGCCCTGCTTTGTAACTCAATCAAAAGTAGTCCAAATGGAAAACTTTCTTTCTGGCATAGGCGGTCTCATTGAATTGAATTGCAGATAGACACTAATCAAAAAAGAGTTTTTTGTTGTGGCAGCAATATTCAGAGTGACTAAGTGGTAACACCTCTGTGTCCAATATGGTGTGTATATCCACGTGTCTGCAGGCCAGAGCTTGAAATGTCTGTCATAATCTGAATGGGACCCAACCCCTTAAGTCTTGTTCAGTTGGTTTCGGTTGTCATTATTAAGACTTCTAAATAAGAACTGAATAACAAACTGTTCTTCACACACTAACACACACACACACTGAGTTCTGGGTCATCGTTTCAGAGTTATGTTCTCAGTTCAGAGTTAACCCACAGAAGGCTGCTGGGCCAGGCACTGGCCGAATGCTCAGGGGTTGTGAAGACCAGGAGGCAGATGCTCTCTAAGCAAGACTGTAATTCCTCAAAGGAACTGCCTCATTCTTGTTCCTAACAAGTCTTCTGTGACTGGCCTCAGTGTCCACCCTCCAGCATTGAGAGGCTTGGCATTAGGTGCATAAAATTACAGCCATGCCTCTCACGGGACCCCTTGAGTATTATACCTACCACTAAAGAGATTATGTCGTAACTACCACTCTTCACCTGTCCCTCACCAATTCGGACAAAAAGGGAACATGTGTGAGAAGGCTGTCTGTGGACTTCAGTTTAACAAAGTTATTACTCAGCATCTGTTGAGGAAGCTGAAACTGCTGGGAAACTGAGAATGATGAGTCAGGGTACAGCTAATGGACTGGTGCACAACCAACAACCTGTCTCTTAATGTGGACAAAAGAGTAGGTAGTTGACTTCAGGAGTGCATGGCGCCTCAGTGGAGATCATCCACAGCGTCAAGTTCTTACCGTGAAGACTGAGGACAGCTCACACGGCTTCCCCCAATCCTCATTACATTCTACAGAGGGACTATAGAGAGCAAACGCATCATAGAGAATTGTTGCATTTTGGATCGCAAGACCCTATTATTTTATGTAAATACTGTAAGTGATTTAACAGTTCAGTTCAGGGGTATCTAACCTTATCCACAAAAGACAAAAAGCTTGTTTAAAACATCAGGTTTAATTTGATGGCACAACTGCTCAGACGCGCTCTTGCCTGTGCTTTGTGGATGACAGTGGATACCTCAGTTTAATTAATTTCTATCATTGCAATCATTTTTCCTTGCTTCTGTATAGAAATCAATGTATTACATAACCCTTAGGCTAACTTTTGCACTTGTTGTTGAAACAATTTGGCTACGCCCCCACTTCCCTTATACTGGGTATTTTTGTTATATCTCTGTTATCTGTTATCTATATATCTGTTTAAAATTTCCCCATAGATAAGCTTTGATTTTGCAGGGCAAAGATACTGTGTGTATACTGATGTCATAAACATAAGCTCTCAAGCCCCCTTCTTTTCTTTATTGCTCTCTCTCTCTCTCTCTCTCTCTCTCTCTCTCTCTCTCTCTCTCTGTAAATATAAATATGTATGTGTGTGTGTGCGGTACTGAAACACATCCATTTATTAATACCTCTGACTTTTACCTGTCTTCATTCCTCAAACAGCACCTTTTTTGGTTTCACTCACAAGGAGGGAATGCCCCCCACCCACATTTTGTGTATGTACTTGGTAAAAATATTTGTTTGTGATAATCTCTATGTTGCTTGTCATAATAGACATAAGTCCAACAGTCTTGGGGTCCTGTGTATCTTCACCTTGTGTACACACCTTGTGCTTATTAAGACCATTAACAGCCCTTTAGTCATTGCTTATTTCAGCATGCTTTATGTCAACAGATTTCATTTCCTCTGAATGTCCACTGTGACACACCGATGGGGGAATTTTATAGTTGTTTTATTGCCCCTCTGTATATAGTTCCAGGATTAGTGATGCCTCCGTAGCAGCTCAGATTTTATTCCTGATAATGACCTGATATAGTCAGACTGTTTGGCTTTTTACTAGTTCCTTGTATGTGAACGTCCCAAAAGCTCAATAGAACCTTACAGTGCTGGCAGTTTAAACTTATAATGGATGCCTAGGCTTATAATTAAGCAGATCATCTTAAGGCTTATTATTCACTAACTACCATAGAGCTGTGCAAGATGAGAGTGAGGATATAACCACATACAGAACCTTTTAAGAACAGTCAGTACTCCTAGAGACTGTATCAGTTTAGCTGCAATGAGGGCGATCAGAAAGTCTGGATTCCCAAGACCGCTAGGGACCGCTGAGGTGCCCTGAGCAAGGTACCGTCCCCACACACTGCTCCCCGGGTGCCGTGTTCCTGGCTGCCCCCTGCTTCACTTGGTGAATGGGTTAAATGCAGAGGAAGAATATCATGCAGTTCACACTGTGTGCTGTGGTGTGTTCACGTATGACCGAATTGTCACTTTCACTTTTTCACAAGATGCCACTCTGGGGGCCTGCCCATGGTGAACATTCCTAAATCTGTCACTATTAAAGTACAGGACAATTGCCTAATTTCCTGCCTGGCTGTTGATACTGGGACGATTTGAGTAGGCTTTCTATGTTGGCATCATCAGTTCCTTCTGACAGATCCTTTGATCCTATGTCTCGGCTAGCTCCGGTACCACTTATGTCAACCCCTGATTATAAACAATAAGTAGCTTTAAATTAAACTCTGGAATTGTCGGAAACACACTCAAGTAGAAATGAGTGCAATAGATATTATATAAATTGCAATTTTCCCATCCCACTAATAAAAAAGAATGGTTCCCAGAATGGTTTGTTAGTATATAGATGCTAGTATATTAAATATGTTTTTGTGTTTTTATGCTGCCCTACAAAGGCAAAAGACCTTAACTTCCCAGAGTGTAAAACTGTGGGAGCCAACTGTCCAGCCAACTGTATGATAGGTAGGACACTGAAACTTTGCCAGGTAGTTGTCATAATGAATACATTCATCTACATAAAAAATTAAGCTCAAACTTGACCTTTAAAAAAACTTTAAAGTCATTTTTCTCAGTTTCACTCTCTGGAAAGTTAAGGTCTTTTGCCTTTGTAGGGCAGTATGGGGATCTTTCATATGTACCTGCCTGATACAAGCACTATGCTTGATTCAGGTTATCATGCTTCCTTCTGTTTTTCCCTCTGGGTTGTGATGACTCCCTTGTAAAAGAGATCTACGATCTCAATGGGACCTTTCCTGGTTTAACAAAAATATATATATATATAAAATTAAAAATATATATATATATTTAGGAGAGAAGGAGCATGATCTTATCTCAGACCATTTCCCAAAAGTATTGGGACACACCTGTTTTTCAGGGTTTGGGCTAGACCCCCTTACTTCCAGTGAGGGGCTTAATCTCAATGCTTCAGCAAACCAAGACATTTTGGACAACCCCATGCTTTCAACGGGACATAGTTTTAAGAGAAGAACCTTTTCTGTTCCATGACTGTACCCAGGACACTAAGCAAATCTGATGTTGCCTGTTCAGAGATCGGAGCCCATATGTTCTTAAGCAAGCTGTGGCTATTAAGATGGTTAATTGAATTCCAATAAGTAACTAGTATCATTTTCAGTTTCACAACAAACCAAATTTTATGGAGATTATTACAGAATTAAGTTCATTTCATAGATGTTGTTTTAATGGAAATCTAAAACTTCATTTGACATATTATGACAACATTTATCCTAGGTTCCCTTGATCAAATGCTAAATCAGCTGAACCATGAAGACATCACACATGCTTTATAAACATGTAGACTTATAGACTTTATAGACTTATTCCCTCACATTTTAGGCTAATTCTGTTCTGGTAAGGTCACAATACACCATTATCTGTCCTAAACTGATTGACTTAAGGTCTAGTTATGAAACCCATAGTTTCCTTTAGGAAAAAAAACACACAGCAAGATAATAATGATAATTTTATTTCAGAAAAAAAAATATTTCAGTTCATTCCACCATTTTAAAACAATGAAATGTGAGCATGAAACAAGTTTTAACATAAAACATGTCGATAGCCCTTGAGGTCCAATCTACTGTTATTAAGGACGAAGAAGCCCTTCTTTACCATAGTAAACATATGAAATCCTTATGGATTCTTAGTATGCATGCAGTCATGTTATTTGATAACAATTTGGACAGTGTGGTTCCAAAGACCATCACTGACCAGATCAAGCAAGCAAAAGGCGACATAAAATACAAATTTCATTCTTTTATTCTTCTTTCATTGTGCTTTCAAAGCCAGCGTAAGAATCTAATAAATAGTTCACAATGGTTCACGGAATAAATATAACCCTGGAAACAAAGGCATAACTCATTTAAAAGAAGGCACAGCAACACCGGTGTGTGGTTAAATGAGACAGTAGCACTTCATTAAAGGCGAATAACTTCAAAGAAGTTATCTGAAGGCCAGCTGATGAGCTGAAGGTTCTTTGGATCTACCCTAACTCTTAGCTTAGTATCTTGAATCAGACGGATCACTCTGACTAAATTAATAGTCCGACTTGAACCCTCATTACAAGTCATGGTCTCCTTGGACTCTACGACATTCAACCATTCAGGGTAGGCACTACTGTTCTCCATAACAGAGACAGTCAAATAGCAAAGAGTGCGTTTACCATTGTCCAAACAAGGACACTTATTTACAGGTACACGGTAAGTCATCCTTAAATTGATGAGGTAATAGCCTTTTCTAGGGATAAGAAGTTCGGTGCCATTTTGGTCCAGTCTGATCATAGAACGGTTCTGTTGGTTCTTCCAGACAACGGCATGGCCGGGGTCCACAGAGTCAGCTGCACAATCAAGAGAAGACAGTAAAAATAAGACTTATAGGTCAGACTTGATTCACACACACACCCACACACATTCAAATACACACATGCCCTTCAGTTTTAGTCTCTGCGCACAAGCAGACACACAATCTATAATTGTAAGAGTCTTAAGGACTGGTAGTTAAATACTGTTGATGATACATGCAGTAAGTATACACACTAAATGACCAAAAGTATTAAGAGTGCCTTTCTTGGTGAATTCAGATCCTTTACAGCGAGCCTTTAAAAAAAAAAGAAAAGAATGACCAATAGATGAATCAGAGGTCACCATGCCCAAAAGCAAACACCGGCCGCCCATTAGGCTGTGAAGCACAAGAACTTTGGACTGATGGAGCTCCATCAGTTACCTTTGGCATTAACTGGAGTGGTGTTATCTACAACTAATCTTCATCAGTAGGTGACCTTACCAATGCTCTTGTGGCCGCAACCAAATCCTCACAGCAGTGTTCCGATATCTAGTGTAATGCTATCCCAAATGAGTAGAAGCTACTACTGCAGCAAAAAGCAAACCTCTAATAGCCTTAACATACGTGAGATGAGCAACAAGCCTTTGGCCATATAGTGTACTGGAAGTCTGGTGTAAAGGCGTGACTGCATGAAGCTACTTACCCTTCAGGTGTACAGCGTAGTAGCCAGATCTCCTCTTCTTCGGATGGGGCTTAACTGCTGTATAAATGAAGGCAATTTTTTAATGGATGTAGAGTGACTGTTTACTGAACCACTTACTGAATATTAACATAACCTGTCAGCTGTGTGTGGTGTGTGAAGTGAACTATTATTTGTCTGGACTGAGTGATCCACTGAGAGACTGATGGTAAGACTGGTGGAAAAGAAAAGACAAACTCACTCGTTTGTGTCTTTATCTGCTCCTCGCTAGATTCCTGGAATAAACGGGAGTCAGACATAAGTGTGAAACAAAGTCAGGATTCAAGATTCTCAGTCACATTATATAGTCATACAACATATAGTGAAAAGTGCCACGGATGTGAACGTCAACACATAATTTGAATTAAAATAAAGAATCAAGCACATTGTTTTACAACCTGTAAAACAACCATATAGAGTGAAATGTGCCCCTGAGGTGACAAGTTAAATGTTTAATTTAAATCCATAATTTAAATAATGAACTTCCCTGAGGTGACTAGTAAGACAATTTAAACTCAATTAAAGAGTAAGTGACACTCATGTACTCCTAATCTGAACACAAGGAGACCCTGAAAACATAAATTATAGTAAAGAGTTTGTAACTGACACTCAGATAAACAGAACGTGAAGGAGACATAAAGACCGTATTCCTCCACAGAGAGCTGGTGAAGTGGACTGACCTCGTAGCTCTGAGCTGAAACCTGGAGCAGGAAGAAGGTGGTGAAAATCATGAGGAGCAGCAGTCCTGAGCTCCTCTCGTGGTTCCTCATGAGCCTGTGGGTCATTTCCCTTCTCTCCTGACCTGCAGCGTTATTTCTTGCCGTCTCTCAAACTTGTCCGAGCAGCTGTGTGTGAGGATCATCCAGCCGCCTGCCTTTTATTGCCTTTCGGACGAGTAAATATTTATAAAGCACGGGAATCCTGAACCGCCCTGCCCATCTCTCCCGGCGTGTTCACACAAGCCCCGCCCCCTGTTCGCCGATTGGTTGGCTGGCTGGTAGGTTTTTTTTTGCTTATATATTTTTTTAATAATCCCACTGAGAGCACGCCGGTCTTTTTGTTGTTGTTATTTTTCTTTTTTTATTAAACTATCACTCTTTACTACGGTGCTTTACAAGCAAGCAAGGTAAAGTGTCCCGTATAGTCACACATGAGCACACCACACAGTGTGAAATTCTTTCTCTGCATTTAACCCATTCACCAAGTGAAGCAGGGGGCAGCAGTGTGTGGAGACAGTAACTTGCCCAAGGGTGCCTCAGTGGTGGCACCAGCAGTCCTGGGATTCAAACCCACAACCTAAGCACAGGGGCAACTCCATAACCGCCAGGCCACCAGCTAGTGGGATTAAAGGTTTATAAGAGACTCTATAAATAAATTCAAATAGAATTAAGAACCCCCCTGAGAAACATCTTTCAGAGACATAACACTGTAGAGATATAACACTGAAAATATGTGGCGCAGTGTTTATTTTGAAAAAAAACTGGCCTATGTCTTTGCCTAACCAGGGGCTCCTTCCAATAGCAGGTCCCAGGTCTCTTAAGGAGATAGTCAACACCTTTATTTGACAAAACAGAGTGAATGAAAACGTGTAGTTAAAATAGGCAGATGTGATCGCTAAGCTCCCGAGTCTCATTACAATAACCATAGAGTATTTCTGCCTGAAAAACTAGCAATAGTAGTAGTAGTGAAATTAATACTACTACTACTAGCACTATAAAAAGCAGTAGTAATAGTAGTAACAGTATTATTATTATTATTATTATTATTATTATTAGTAGTAGTAGTAGCGGTAGTAGTATTAATAGGAATAGCAAGAAGTTGTAGTAGTATTTTACAGATTTGAATGCATTATTAGAAATGCAAGCACTGTTTTACTGTTTTACTGATTTACTGATTTTACTTTTGCTGTAAAAAAAAGGAGAAGAAAAAAAATACTTCCCTATCTTCTCTTATTGCCATGTAATACGGGATCAGATTTAATCTGTGTCTGGAAAACTGGTAACCAAAGTGTAGCTGAGCTGTTCTCAGACCTGGTCATGGAGGTTTTTTGCTCTCCAAGTGTGTTTGCTATGTGGAGGGCAGAACCACGTGTGAGAACTAATAGACGTGTCTTTCTACCCCTGGAGGCCTGCAGCGCTCTTCCCTTCTCCAACATTCATTTGATCCATAATCAGCTGCCTGGAGGGGAGTTATGGTTCTATAATAAAGCCGAGTGGCTTCTGCTCCGATTAACAAGAGCACAGGAGTCTCTACAACACGAGCCCAAATGGTGGATAAGTTTGGAGGTTTTACACTCTGAACACCAGCACTGACTGAGTTTAGACCGAGCACTGAGCAGGGAACCAAAACACGTCGTCAAACACGTATTGAAGTTTCTGTTGTTTCTGCCTGTGCATCTCCTCAGCCTGACTCAGCCAAATAAGTCTCACACTAGCATTTGTATCATAAACACAGCAAGGGTTTTATGGAAACCTGAGATTTTCTTTATCCTTGTTAGTTGTGTACAAGAAAACTAAATATGGTACAGAATTCAAACGTGTCTATGGTGATCATTTAGGTTAAGGATAGCAGGTGTAGTGAAATACTTCTATTGAGTTTCTTGTAAAAGTGAAAATAATAATACAAATAATAATAATGATAAATAAAAAACTCTCAAAAATATCAGCCTTTTATGAGGGTCAAGGGTTCATACCCTTGCACAGATAGGCAGGTGATGGCCTGGGGTTGGTGGGCTTGAATCCCAGGACTGCCAGTGGTACCATTCATATACCCGAAAGCAAGGTACTATCCCCGCACACTACACTCAGGAGGCTGCACCGCTGGCTGCCCACTGCTTCACTTAGTGAATGGGTTTAATGCAGAGAAGGAATTTCACACTGTTCACACTGTGTGCCATGCTGTGGTTTGTTAACACACGAGTATTTGGGACTTTGCTGTCGTATCTACAAATAATTTAATTTCTTCTTTGTGACTAGAAAATGCTATGACTCTATAAATGAGATTCCTCTCGAAAGGGTTGCCTGACAACTCTGAGATACATGAAGAGAGATCCTCCAACATGAGTGGAGATGCTAATCCACCGCTGTAGGTGACAGTAGCCTAGTGGGTAAAACACCTGTGAACCCGATCACCACAAAGCTGAAGGTCCAAACCCCCACTTTCTACCATTGTGTCCTTGAGTATAACAAACCTCAGTAACTAATGATTCTAACTTAAGGGCATCTGCCAAATGCTGTAAATGTATCAGTTAATGTAAATGTAAAAGTTAATGTAAATGCTGTTTGGCATTGGAGGGAAGTGTAAGTGTTCAGCCAATCATATCTGACCTTGATGTTAAAAAACCTGAAGAAATAATTCACTGAAATGATAATTTGCAAACTACAAACTACCTTTTCTTTTTAGTCCTGACCTGACTCGCCTTCATTGGCTCAAATTGCAAATTTGAGGACTTGAAACTCCCTCTGCTAACATTTATAAAGGACTCAACCTGACTTTGACTTGACTTGAGACAGATGACTCGACTTTGTTACTCGTTGTTAACATTGCTGTGAAAACCAATGTAAATTGCTAGCACTGGTGGGGGGGTATTTTGTGGGCTTGTAAATTACCATTGTTTACGTTTCATCATGATGTTTTAGGTTCGGCTCCACTATGTATTTCTCTTATTGACACCATGGTGTTTTACATTTGGATTTATGAGGACAGCTTGTACTGCTATAGCAAAAGTAAAGAGATGGCAATTTTGGCCTTGTCTTATTTACAGGGCTGCAACCTGTTTTCGATAAATGCAGAAATGTGTCCTTCCTTTTTTTGAAATCTGCTGATGCACTAATGCATTCTTATCAACCCAGATAATATAAAACTTCACTTATCCCTCACACACCCCTACTGAGATCATTGAAAGCTGTGGCCAAATGTCATGGAGCCTTTAGTGAGTCTGTTGTTGTTTATTCTTTTGGGACAGATGACGACACAACAGTAGGGTCAGATGACGGCTGATGCCTGTGAGAACTCTAGCTTGATCTCACCCCTTCACTTACACACTACACTGAGTATCTTATATGCTCATTTATAGCCATTTGCTGTCATCATGGGTGTAATTACACTCCAATGTTAGTCATTAGTCACAAATAGGGCTTGTTCATAGGACACGTGAGAGAACTAGATTTTAAATTTATGTGGCTTTATGTTTTGAAAATGAGTTGCATATGAAATGATCATAAAGGAACATTACATATGTGTTACTGGAAGACTAGCAATTCCATTTTTAGCTTTTCTGTCTAACTTTATCAGTATATCAGTTTAGCTCGTGTCAATTTAAGGGGAACGGTTTAAGCCTTCTACATCTTCAGAGAAGGCCTAATGATTTTGGAACAAAAGAATAGATTTCTGTCATTATTAGTACTCATGTTTGTATTCAACTCAACACGTATTGCAGTAATGCCCATATTTGATGTTTGAACTCTTCCATTATTAAGGTTTGGTTGGAAGAAAGGGCTAAATTATTAAAATGCCCAACGGAACATGATCCAATCCAGATTCTTTTTCATTGTGAAAGTAGTTGTGTAGTTACATGACATCTCCCTTTGACTAGGCTTGGCTTTCTACCATATCATACTATTCACAGCATAATGGGAAATGGCATTGGATTCAACCAATCATGTTTTGATTTTTGATGGATGGAAGCAATTATGAGGGAAAATGTCACTCCGGGCCTCCTTGTAGTCAGTAGCTGTGTCCAAATATCCATACCTATCAACTTTCCTTGATTTTGACAGATTCTATGAAAGACAGGCAGATTCTGTTGTTATAGGTGATATCAGTGTAAACATTAAAAATATTAGTTCAGAAACAGATGAATTAAATATACATTTATGGGTTTGAGTTTCTTGCTTTCTTGCGTCTTTACATTACGCCCTTCACTCTCACATTTACTCTCTAATATAAACGGTTCTCTTAAGAACCATCCAAACAGTTTAATGATCGTTGCCCACTCTCTTCTTGAGACCAAATATTTACTAATAGCAAGGACTCAACCAGTGACGCAATTCTGTGCAGTGCTGTCTGGAATGGTAAAAGGATACAGCTAAAATATGTCTAAAATGTATTCTATCATGATTAAAGCAGAATAATAAACAATTTAAGATCAATTACAGCCTACATAATACCCACTGAAATGACAGAAAATGAACCCAGACCA
The DNA here is from genome assembly GCA_037577145.1 of Brachypetersius gabonensis. Classification (NCBI taxonomy): domain Eukaryota; kingdom Metazoa; phylum Chordata; class Actinopteri; order Characiformes; family Alestidae; genus Brachypetersius; species Brachypetersius gabonensis. Next base: position 2,123 of record JBBJLR010137587.1, on the reverse strand, counting down.
GTCAATGTTTTGTAAAGTGAAAAAACAGAGGAAGGTCTTATTACCATTTACTGGACTGTGTACACATTTACAAAATCTGGATGACCTTTAAGAGATCCAGACCATAATGTCAAACAGTCAAACGCAGACCGTCGCTCCTTCATCACAGATTTGTGCAGATTCCCCCAAATCTGCTAAAGCTCCTGAAAAGTCTTTTCTTATGTGCTAAGAGATGTCATTTATTTTAAAAGGTGTCAGAAGAACCCCCTAGTATCTCATAACGGATAAGTAGCGCGTTGGAGTTTAGGCCTCTTTAAACTTTTAGCTTTTATTTGAGAGGGGAACTTTATCAGTAAAATCTGGAGTCCATTTATAACCTACTTAGGACCCGATTGTCTTCAAACAATAACGGCAGCGCTCTGTGGCTTGGCATGGGGACGGTAGATTTACCAGTGATGTATTGTATGTCTGTATCCTGTGGTGTATTGTATGTCTGTATCCTGTTTCGCATTTAGTACACAGCGCCCTCCACACTTATTGGTACCCCTGATAAAGATTTATATAAAAAAAAAAAGTGTTCTGACTCAGAAACCTAACTCAAGGATTTTTAAAAATCTGTCACTGAGAACATTTCCAATAAAATAAATAAGCTAAAATAATTTTTTTTTTTGGTAAATTGATCTAGCAACTTTTAATTAGTAATCAGTGATTTCCTGTGCTTCTGGGGTCTAAATATGCTGTGCACAGAGGCCCAATGCTCTTAACCACTCTTCAAAATGGGAAGGACAAGAAAACAAGCCATTCATGTGTGTTAATCTTAATAAGTTAGGAAATAACTTAAGTTACATAATAAATGTGCCCATATTTACAGTCAGAGCAATATTTAAAAAGCTTAAAGCAGCTGGAACTATGACTAACAAGGCTGGGTGAGGCCTCAAGTTTATCTTGCCACCAGCACAGTGAGGAGGAGGGTGAAGGAGGTCAAAATAATCTCTAAAGCTCACTGTTGGAGAACCACAGCAAAAAGTAATATCTTGGGGTCACCAAGTCTCCATAACAACCATTAGACACTATCTACATGCCAACAGGTTATTTGGGAGGCAGGCCAGGAAAAAGACATTTCTATTCTACAATCACAAATGAAAACAGAGTTTACTGAACACTATTGCAACAGCTTTGGTCAGATGAGACTAAGATTGAGCTTTTTGGCAACAAAGGTATGGTGGGGGTGGGGGTGGGGGTGGCTTAGTGGTAGGATACCTGCCTCTGGTGCAAGAGGTCATGGGTTCGAATCCTACCTTCAGCACGCCACCACTGGGTCCCTGAGCAAGACCCTAAACCCCAAGTTACTCCAGGGAGACTGCCCCCTGTAGCTAAGGAATGGAAGTCGCTTTGGATAAAAGCGTCTGATAAATGCCGTAAATGTAAGAGATCTGTGATGCTGTGAGCATCATGAACCTTTTGAAATACCAGGACATTTTAAAATCTAAATCTGGAGATTTAGTGCTGTCCCATTGGCAAACTGTCAGAGTAGGGGCGTTAAGAGTATGTGTGTCAATAATAGTGTCACCCATGATTTAATGTAAAAAATATATTTCTTAATGTTGTTTTTTTTTCTTCCTCTGAGTAAATGTACTCAAATATGACATTCTATTCACAAATAAAAATCATTTATTTTTAGGCCAATTATTGTGGAGGGCGATATGTGTCAGATCTGTTAGAGACCTGTAAACCTGTCAATGTTCATATCAATAAACAAACAATGGTAGTTGCCATAATATAATAACTCCAAATGGAATGTGTTGTATGTAAATGTAAATGAATGTTTGCCTTATGTGCCAACAACTGTGAAATAAAAAGGGATATAACAAAAACACTTCCATTTTTATAATTCTTCCATACTTCCAAATCTTCCAAACTGCAGTTTATAGGGAACCAAAACTGCCTTTTTGGCACCTTTATTTTTGTGTGACAAATCATGAGAAATCAAGCATCAGAAAGTTCTCAGAAAAGACTGCTATCAAACATATGTGCTAAATGATGGTCAGTGTTGGGCACATACCTTTAAAAAAAGTAATTAGTTACAGTTACTAGTTACTTCTCACAAATAGTAACTGAGTTAGTAACTGAGTTACATCATTATA
>JBBJLR010137578.1:0-16699 GCA_037577145.1 Brachypetersius gabonensis | reverse complement strand
GGTTTCTGGTGATCAGTGATGTTGCTCTTGTCATCAGCCGCAAAAACAAAATACTTCCACACGCGGCTCTTTCCTCCCCACATCAGCAGCACCGCCGGTCGCCATGTCTGTGCTTTTACGAAGAAGACACAACTGCACAATACGCACCTATCGGTACCACCAGTACTTCAGAAAACCTGGTACCATAACATTTAAATTGTTTAGTACCGACTTGGTACCGAAGTACCGGGTCCTTTGACAACACTACCTCAGATCATTGTGAATGCTTGACAGTACAGTAAAACACACCAGAGACAATAAAGCTATTTGTATCGCAGGAACATCTGTGGTAATAATACCAATCTCTTCCGCTCTCAAGGCCAGGACTTCTAATGGCAATCTGAATAGGACTCTTGGAACAGGTGTTCATGTTGCGACCTGTGAGAGATCCATCATGTGGGATTTGGCTCATAGCACACACTCACACACACACACACACACACACACACACACACACACTCTTGGATACACATCACACTCGCACATCTCTTGAGTTACTGGAATTCGTTTGTGCCTAAAGGTGCCTCCACATGTGTAATATTAAACTGCACTAGAAGGTATTAGGACACACCTCTTAATAGCTGCAAAGTGAGACCATTTCCATATTAAAGTATATATATTTAAATGCAATGTCATTGAGGTCCCTGTAGGTGGAACGTCCCAATACTTTTGTCCATATAGGATATGTCCTTTCACATCACTCACTGTCTTGTCTCACGCATTAACAGAAACACTTTGTGGTCAACACAGAATACTGGACGTGCAATCTGACCAAATCCCATAATGCTCCGTGAGATTAAAGCTTATAATTTTGTTATAAAAAGTGCTTTGTATTCCATGTAAACAAAGTCCAAAGTGTAAACATGCAAATACTTTCCAAGTCTTCCTCTCCCAAGCCTAACACATGGCTTTCTTTGTCTCTTGACATCAGAAGGTTTTAAAGTAAAGTAAAAAAACAACTTGAACAAAACAAGGAATCGATTCCAAACCCATCTGGTACCAAAACTGGTACTAGTGTTGCTTTCGGCAACGAAAATTATGACTGAATATTGTCGTCTATGAACATTTATCACGTGACTAAAACGAGACGAGATGCAACGTAAAAGCTGGTCATGTAACGATAACTAAACGAAATATATCGTGTAATATTGTTGACGAATAGGAACGAAATTAAAACTAAGCTAAAATGTCTTCATTTTCGTTGACTAAAACGAGACGAGACGTTATTCCCTGTGCGATAAGTTGAACGGCGTTACGTCCTAATACGTCCATTGAGAGGCACTGTGAAATAAATCTATCTGGAGTGGACAAAAGTATTGGGACGCAGGGCCAATATAGTGCCAGGGAGAGAGAAATGACACACACACAAAGTCTCTCTTTCTCTCACACACAGCATTTTGATAAGCAGCCTTTCCCTTATCCATGCAAAAAAAGCTGATCCTAAATTGTTCTGATTTGTTTGTGTAGAATATATTCGTTCAGACTTTTAGCAGTTTTACAAAAATGTGGGTTTATGGAAGTAGACACATATTCATTTTATTCACACTTTTTAGCGATGTGGTGTTATTTTGTTTATTTATTTTATTTAAATGTATGTGTTAGACTAAGTTCTAACATGGTTGGTTGGCAAAATAAATGTCGTAAATTCAAATCAGAGTGTCTTCCGTGTCTGGAATGGATGGACAGTATTCTTGAGTTTATAAGGTGACAATAATATAATAATAAGAGAACCTTGTTTGAATTGTGAAATAGGTTTGATTAAAATAAAATAGATTTTGTCTATTAGATACTAGATACTTATACTATATTGACTGGGTTAAATAGAATTGCATCACTAAAAAAGAGACTAAAATACGACTTTCATCGACTAAAACTAGACCAAAATAGTCGTGCATAATTCTGACTAAGATAAGACTAAAATGCTCAGACTTTTAGTCGACTGAAACTCGACTAGACTAAAAAGAGTTTAGGCGTGACTAAGACTAATAAAAACTAAAATGACAGCTTGACGTAAAGACTGGACTAAAACTAAAATTAAAACAGGCCGCCGAAACATCCCAAACATCTGGTACGCAAACATCTGGTACCCAAACATCTGGTACCCAAACATCTGGTACGCAAACATCTGGTACCCAAACATCTGGTACGCAAACATCTGGTACCCAAACATCTGGTACGCAAACATCTGGTACCCAAACATCTGGTACCCAAACATCTGGTACGCAAACATCTGGTACGCAAACATCTGGTACCCAAACATCTGGTACCCAAACATCTGGCACCCACACTGGATGAGTCCCACACATCCAGTATGATTCAGGATAGGAACTCTATTTTGTCAGGAGCTATTCTGTCTTTTGGGATTACTTTAGTATGAGATAATGAGCTAAAGCCGGAAAGCAAGAGGTGTGAGCAACAGCAGATCAGCCCAGGTGCTGACTCAGAGGAAGACTTGGCTTTGTCTCTTATTTGGAGACTACAGACTCGACTCTCCTAACATCCATCCATGGTGTGTTGGTGGCGGCGTAGTGGGTAGGATACTTGCCTCTAGACCAAGAGGTCATAGGTTTGAATCCTACCTTCAGCACACCACCAATGGGTTCCTGAGCAAACCCTTAACTCTGTAATTAGGGAATGGAAGTCGCTTTGGATAAAAGCGTCTGATAAATGCCATAAATGTAAATCTTGGGAGAAATTAGGAGCAAAAAGAAATCCTCTCAACACTGTGGTAGTTAAGAGTTCTAGGCTCATTTAGAAGCCAAACACGGTTTCTTGTGCATCTTATGGTTTATCACCATATCTGATGATCTGAGACAAATAAAGATCAGAGCAGTGAGGGAAAAGAAAGAGTATTTTAAGATCTTATGCTGGGATCAGGCTGAGGTTAAACTCTTTCTCAGGAGCTGAATTTAAGAAGTGTGAGAGAAAATGGTCCAAATCACATATTGATTAAACTGAGCTCCATTATGTCTACACACATACACACACACACACACACACACACACACACACACACACACACACACATATATATATATGATCATCTTCAAAACTAAGACTTATCTTCACATAACTGAGCTCAGTTTATCTCTCAATATGAGATCTGGACCATTTACTCTCTCACACTTCTTAAATTCGACTCTTGAGAAAGAGTCTTCCTTTAATCTCAGCCTGGTCCCAGTTTAAGATCTTAAAATGAAATTTCTACACATCGGTGCTCTGTGCTGGGCTGTGATGTAGTGACCTGACCAGCTCATCCCTCAGCGGACAGAGAGATTATTCACAGCACCTCTGACTGGCTGGATGAATGGGGACAGTGTCCTTTTCCAATTCCTAATATTAGCTGGCAGTTGCATCAGGGGTGCAGTGGAATACCCCCCCCCCCTTCCCCCTAAACCCCTTGCCGAAGCCCTAAAACCCGTCCACGTATACACACACACTAACTGTATCAGCCTGAAGCCCCTTCCAGGGCTCGCCCCCCTCGCACTTAGTTTCCAGCTCCAGCGCAGACTTTTCAAGACCACCCCGCAACTCTTAGTGGGCCTGCAAGAGGGGAGGGGTGGTTCAACGCACACACGCAAAAGTAAAGACAGGCTTTCTTACCGTCATACGCGAGACAGCAACAGAGCTGAAGACCCAGCAGCACACACACACACAACCAGGGGTCCATCTTAAAGTGTGCAGAAGTGAGGGAGACCCTCAGGCACATTCCTCCTCCAACAGAGCCCGCCTTCATCCGCCCGTCCCAGAAACACGAGAGCCGGAGAGAGAGAGAGAGAGAGAGAGAGAGAGAGAGAGAGAGAGAATGAGAGACAGCAGAGAGAGAGGGGGGGAGAGAGCCAAAGAGGGGGAGAGAGAGAGAGAGAGAGAGAGAGAGAGAGAATGAAAGAGAGAGAATGAGAGAGAGCCAGAGAGAGAGAGAGGGAGAGAGAGCCAGAGAGGGAGAGAGAGAGAGAGAGAATGAGAGAGAGCCAGAGAGGGAGAGAGAGGGAGAGAGAGAATGAGAGAGAAAGGGAGAGAGAGAGAGAGAATGAGAGAGAGCCAGAGAGAGAGAGAGAGCCAGAGAAAGAGAGAGATTTGTGTGTACATTTAACTATGTACAAACCCCATAAAAAAAAAAGCTTGGACACTGTCTAAAAATTCTATAAAAAATCTTATTTGGTATTTGAACCTTTATTTAACATGCAAAAGGACACAAATGTTCAATATTTTCACTCACAAACTTTATTCTGTTTGGTAAACATAGACAAATTTAGAAAGTGACGCCTGCAAAACACTTAAAAAGTTGTGACAGCATCATTTCTCTTATTTTGATGTTTTGTCTTTTCCTTTAAAATTAGCTTTAAAGAACAATATTTTTATTTGGAAAATCGGAGAAATATAGTCAGCAGTTCTTAAAAACGAATGCAAAGCTGTTCAGTTCAATACTTGCACCTATAAAAGATAAACTGAACATTTTTGCATGGTCTCTTTATCCTCAGGTGTGTAGTGTATGGTATAAACCAGCACTCCAGATTGCTTCAGGTTAGTCTGAAGTTCTTTAGATGTCTTGCGTGGTGTTTCTCCACAAGTTACAGCAAACTTCGCAGACTTCTCTCATTTCTTTCCTTCTCAGGGCCTCATCCTGGAAGCGTCTTTACAGTTTAACGACTGTGAAACTTATTGATAATGTCACAAACTACTGAAACTGTGACGTCTGGCCAGCGGCCACTTTTCTTTATGTCTAGAGCTGCGTCCGAAATCGCATACTACCGTACTATATAGTATGCGAAAAGCAGTATGCGAGGCGAGTAGTATGTCCGAATTCATAGTATTCGAAAAACAGCAGGCGAGAAGAACCCAGATGACCTACTGCTTCCGGCCGATTTCCATTCATACTGCCGTCATTCATACTATATAGAACGTACTATTTTGACGGTAGAGTAGTACGTACTAACTCAAATGTAGTACATAGTATGTAGTATGCGATTTCGGACACAGCCTATGTCTTTTATTTTGACATCCTGAGTACACCAGACCAGCGGGGTAATAGCTGTAGGATAGGTTCCAGCTGCGGGTGAACTCAGGATTAAGTGAGTGTGTTAGGGTTATTGGTTGTAATGGATTTTAGTTAGAGATTTAAGTTCAGTTTAAGTGGACCTCAGTGTCAGTCCACCGTCGTCTTACCGTCGTATAAACCTTGGCTGTTAGCACTAAAGGTATCCTTGTTTATAGTTGGAGTAGACTCAGACAGAGCCTTAAGTCATAGTAAAGTCAGGGTTAACCTCATGTATGTATCAGCCCTCAGGTTTTGTTTTGGTTTAAAAATAAAAAGTAAAAGACAATGGAAGCCTGCCTTTGTTTTTGCTCTCAATGGGGAAACGCCAAGCGACATGACAGAAACAGGGATGTAAAGATCTAATAGTGTTTCTGATGCTCTCAGGCAGCTCAGTTGTCTTTGCCATTGCGAAATAGAAACAGAAAAAAGTCAGCCCCTTTTATTGCAGTAAAACCATAATTCAGTGGTTAATTCAGGTCATGTGAAAATTAAGCACAGGGGCATGTGTTTTGTTATTTAAATGATGATTTAAATTTATTAAAAGTGTGCCATTATTTTGTCCAGAATGTATTTACTGTCTGTATTTTTTTTTTCCATCTTGTTTCTTTTTCTATACGTTAATTTCTTTTTATTTCTAGATAAAAGTGTTTTTGGTGTTGTTCATTAACTTTAGACATTCTAATATATTCTTATTTATTTCTTATGATATTCAGAAATAGGACTTTTCCCTGTTTAAGCCCAGTTCTTTCATGTGATACAGCTTTTTAGTAAAGGAAACCCTTGCATTCAGATTTTGTTCCCAAATCTTGTTTTGAGATTAACCACCTAAATACAGATTTTATCCAGATTTTAAGATTCACCTTACAGTATTATTCTGCAACTAAATCTTTAACTACTATGAAACAACTCTTTAATGTGGTTATGTAGTTACAGGAACTGAGGAAAGAAGAGGCCCACATACAGGCCCTAAGAGTTTCAGGTGGTTACACTTTATTCCATTCTGATTATTCGGCATCTGGGCTGCTTTAGTGTTGAGCTTTGGTGTTTTATCCAGGACCTAAATAATCCCAAAATGATGCTTTAACTGTTTTATGCCACTCATGACCAAGACACCAGACACCTCCCATCATCACCCCTCCCCCCAAAAACACACAGATTCTGTAGGTCTGTATTCACAGGTGGATTTATGGCGATGTCTATTGCTTCAGTTCATGTGTAATAACAGTAATCAGCACACAGGGGCTGGTATGCAGTAATAACAGTGTTGGTGCTTCAGTGAGTATTAGGTTACTGAAGGGTAACACAGAAACCAGCTCATTATTACAGTCAGTATGTCCCCTCAATAAAATAAATAACATAAATAGACAGCAATACTGCACATAGACATTATGAGCTTTAGCTAAAATGTAGCTATAATTCTTCAACATTCTGGAACTCTAACGTAACTGTTAAAGAGTTTATCTCTGAAGAGTTTAGGCACATTTCTTTTAGGTTATATGGTGCACTGTAGGTCCAAATGTTTGCACATTGCTCAGCCAGCATTTCTTTAAGCATATTAAAGAGAAACAGCCTCTGGTTGAGTCTCTCTTCCCCATATTCTTCATTTCCTCTGCTATCCTGGTTCCTATCTTTTCCATCTTCCTCCTCTTGATCATTTTCATCGTCATCATCGTCTTCTTCTCCCTCATCTTCCTCATTTTCTTTACCTTCACCTTTATCTTCCCTTCGTCTTCACTCTCCTCTTCTTCCTCCTCATCATGTTCTTCTCCACCACCAGCTTCATCACTCTCATCCTCACCTTCACCTTCTGTTTCTTTACTTTTTTCTTCCTCTGCCCCACTCTCCTCCGCTCTTTCTTCGTCTTCCCCATATTTTTCATTTTCTTCATTTCCTCTACTATCCTGTTCGTAGTTCCGCTTGTGTTTTTTTTTTTTAATAGAACATTAAATGCTTGTTTTTGCACTTGAAACATTGTGCCCACTGGTTCCTATCACCCTAACTGGGAGGAAATCTGAGCTGGCAGGTGGAATTCCACTTTGCCCGTCTTTAAGACCTCTTCAGTACGTCCGAGACTGTAGAACGCCTCTTAACCTTGTTTCTCAGTATACAGTATACACACTTCCCAGAGCTACAATTCACAGAGGAAAGAAGTGAAGAGCAGTGGAAACCTTAGCACCCCCTGAACCTTTCAGGCAGCTGAATACTACAGAAGAGCAGTGTTTCAGTAATGTTTAGTAATGTTTTGAGTGGGACAGGTGGCATTTGTGCAGAATGTACTTTATATGGACTAAGACACACCTCTTAATTATTAAATACAGGTGCCCCTTACTTGCAGTGAAAAGTCTTTGTATTTAAGGAGCTGCTAAAGGGGGGAACTCCATACTAAAGTCTATTTAAATCTCATGAAAGTCTCTGGGTCAACACTTTTGTCCATATGGTGTATTAACAAATTCCACATTTTGTTGTTCCTCAGAAGGTCATTTGAGGTCTAGATACTGCGGTAAGACATTGTTCCAAAACTGAGTGTCCTGTGAAGCTTGAGCCCCTCGTTTTTTTGCTTGGGATCTCAGTTTCTCTCTGTTGCTTGTCTCTTTAACCGCTTGCTTGGTTGGGGGCAATGCTTTTGGTTTAGCTTTAGATCCTTTCTTTTGAATGATTTTCTCTTCTTTTTCTTCTTCTTCTTCTTCTTCTTCTTCTTCTTCTTCCTCCTCCTCCTCTTCTTCATCTTCTTCTTCTTCACCCTCTTCTTCTTCTTCTTCTTCCTCCTCCTCTTCTTCCTCTTCCTCTTCTTCTTCCTCTCCTTTGTTAGCTTTCTCTGCTTTTTTTGTTTCTTCCATTTTCTGTTCATACCCCGCGTCTTCTTCCTCTTCTTCTTCCTCTCCATCATCAGCTTCCTCCGCCTTTTCTGTTTCTTCTACATTCTCTTCGTGCTCCGTTTCCTCTTCCTCTTCCTCTTCTTCTTCTTCTGCTTCTCCAGCTTGTTCTATTACGGTTCCATTAACTTCTTCCTCTTCGATTTCCCCTTCTTCTTCCTCTCCCTCGTCAGCTTCCTCTGCTTTTTTTCCTTCTTCTGTATTCTCTTTATACTTTGTTTCCTCTCCCTCTTCTTCTGGTTCTCCACCTTCTACTTTAGTGGTTCCATAACCTTCTTTCTCTTCATTTCCTTCCATCCCTTTGTTATGTGTTCCCTCTTCATTGACAACATTTTTTTCTACTTTCTCCTCTGTTTCTTCATTTCCTCCTGACTCCGGTTTCTCTGTCTGTGGCTCTCCTCCGTCTAGTTTCCAATCTTTTCTTTCATTGTTTTCAGCATCCTGTTCTTCAGCATTTCCCAACAATTTCCCTTCCTCACCATCCTCCCCTTTCTTTTTTTCTTTTTTCCTTTTCAGTTTTTTGTCCCTATCTGAGTTTTCATGGCCATCTTTTACGCCTTCATCAACTTTTTCTTCATTTTCTTCATCTACCTCTTCTCCCCCCTTCCTACCTTCCTCCTTGTCTTCTTCACTCTCAGCTTCCTCTCCACCTTCTTCTCCGTTTTCTTTATCTACTTCTATTTCCCCTTTTCCGTCTTCCTCCTCCTCTTCCTCACTCTCATCTTCCTCTTCCCCTTCTTCATTTTCTTCTTCCTCCTCTTCTTCTTCCTTCACATGTCCCTCCTCCTCTTCTTCACTCTCATCTTCCTCTCCCCCTTCTTCATTTTCTTCATCTACTTCTTTTTCCTCTTTCCCATCTTCCTCCTCTTTATCATTTTCATCATCATCATCATCATCATCATCGTCTTCTTCTCCCTCATCTTTCTCATTTTCTTTACCCTCACCTTCATCTTCCCTTTCTTTCAGTTCATCATATTCTTCTTCTTCTTCGTCTTCATTCCCTCCTTCTTCCTCCTCATCATGTTCTTCTCCACCACCAGCTTCATCACCCTCATCCTCATCCTCATCCTCACCTTCACCTTCTGTTTCTTTACTTTTTTCTTCCTCTTCCCCACTCTCCTCCTCTCTTTCTTCGTCTTCCCCACATTCTTCATTTCCTCTACTATCCTGTTCTGCTTCCTCTTCTGCCTCTTCTATGTTGGCCTCCTCATCGTTCTCCTCCTCTTCACCTTCTTCTGTGTCATTCTGTTCTTCCTCCCCCGCCCCCTCTCCATCCTCCTCTTCATTCTCATGCTCTCTTTCCTCTGCCTGTTCTTCTCCACTGCTTTCTCCCTCAACAACTTCTTCCTCTTCCTCCACTTCATTTTCTTTCTGTTCTTCTGTTTCTTCATCCTCCACAGATTCCTTCTTTCTTTCTTCTGTTTTTTCCTCAGGCCATTCTTCCTCTTTATCCCTATTGTCCTCTACCTCGCTCTCACCTTCTCCATTCTCTTCTTCATCATTCTCATTCTCTCCACTCTCATTTTCCTCACTCTCTCCTTTCTCTTCTTCCTCCGCCTCACTATCACTCATCTCACTTTTATCTTCCTCACCCTCCACTGCATCTTCTTTCTTCTCATCACTCTCTTCATTTTCTTCTTTGGCCCTCTCTTCTTCTTCATTCTCTCCATCTTCACTCTCCTTTCCCTCAGTTCCTTCTTCTCGAGTCAACTCTTCTAAATTCTTATCTTCAGTTTGACTGCTTTCTCTGTCACTACTGTCCTTCTCTTCCTCTCCTGCAGATTCACTTTCCCTCTCTTCTACACCTTCTGCCTCACTCTCACCTTCCTCACTGTGGTCTCCTATGTCTTTCTCCTTCTTGGTATCCCTTTCGCCCTCATTATTTTCATCTTCATCTTCCTTTCCCCATCCCTCTTTGTCTTTAGCTTCAGCCTGGGCTTCCTCTCTCTTGCTTTCTTCATCTTCCTCTTCACCAAATGAACTCTCAGCTCCTCCCTCATGCTCATGTTTTTTCTTTACCTCCACCTTTGATTGGTCATGACAGGTTTGTGAAGTTGTAGATGGAGCAGACTGGGATTCAATGCCCTGTTGAGGCACAGAACCAGCCAAGGCAAGGGCTGATAGAGCAGATATGGTAGAACCCACTGCGACAAGTGTTTGTTCTGAGACCTTTGCTGAGCTTTTTGTTGGCACTTTGCCAACAGATTTCTTTTCTTTTAATAGTGAACGGTTGAAATCTATAGCCTCCTCTGACTCAGTGAGTGTTGGAGTGGACCAGTTACTCGACTGGCTGGACGAGCCTTTAGCTGATCTCGAGGATTTACTGGAAGGCAGTTGGTTGTTGGAGGTGGTTGGTAATACATAAGTTACTGACTGGTCTTTGTCAGGGGTGGACGATGATCTGGAGGCTGACAGTTCTTTGAATGTTTTACTGGATGGCGATTTGTTTTCTGAGGTAGGCATGCTCCTGTTTGCTGCATGGCTTTTTCCTGAGGTTGGTGCTTTTCTCGATCTTGAGCTGCTGATCATAATCGGAGAATTTAATCTGATATTGTCTTTTGTCGACTGACTTCTGACCCCTCTTGTACGCCGCTTTTCAAGGTTTTCAACATTTTCAGGTTGAAACTCTGTGCTCTCAGCTTCCAAACTTCTGCCCTTTGTCTTTTTAAACATTCCTTCAACATCCTCTCCTCTTACGGTGTGTGATGGAACTGTGCATTTAAGACTGTGTGTTTCGGTATCAGTGGAATTTTGGTGAACTGAAATGTGTTCGTTTCCCCCTCCTTCGTCTTGGTGGACGTCCTCATGTTGCTTTCTTTTTTCCCTTTTTATCTTGACTTTTCCTTTTTTAAGACTATTTTGCACCTCTGGAGAATCAAGGAGCTTTTCTGACAGTCTGGATTTTTCCTGTTTAGGCACATTGTCTTGGGTCAGCTTGACCTCTTGAACTCTGGAAGGAGCAGATTTTGCCTTTGGAACCTCACTGAGAGAGGAAGTAACTCCTTTGTGAGGATGTTCCCAAGCTGATTGCACTTTTTGATGAACCGTATCTCCAGTGCTTTTGACTTCTTTTTCAATTTTGACAGCAGGAGCCCTGGGCTTGGGAACTTTTCCTGAACTGGATACAAGCTTCTGTCTAACCTTCCCCAAAGGAGCTTCTTGACCATATGCTGCTGTCGACTTGTTATTTAGGTAGATGTTACTGTTGTCAGTGTTTCTCTCCTTCATTTCACACATCATTTCCTCAGTTTGTTGGTCTCTTACTTCCTTGGTTTGACTTTTGATGCCCTCAGTACCCTTTCTGTTTGTTGTATGTGATCGTGGACTACCAAGGGCACTTTCTGTTACAGGAGAAGGGCCTTCTGGACTTTGAATTTTGCGTTTTTTATGCTTTATACCACTTGGGGATAAATATTCTCTCAGTGATTGATAGGGCACAGCCCCGGTCTGAAGCTGTGTGGGCAGGGCCTCTCGGAGGGTAACATCTGGCCTTTTCCCTTCCTGCCCTTTCGAGGACAGACTCACTTCGCGTTCTCTCTGCCTGGATTGCTGACAAAACATAAAGTGGCTTGTCACAATCATATTCATCTCCTCTTGTTAATGTTTTACCTGAAATGTCCCCAGTATGAAAGAAGAATACCAGTTCTATTTTACTGTCCCAGTGTTTATTAAATATGTTGTTTCTTACATAGGGACTGTCTGGGCTTACCTTGTTTGCAAGAGAACTTTTGAAATCTTGGCTGTGTTCTTTGATCTTGGCAGCTGCCTTGTCTGCATGATAATTTGCAGAAAGAGAGATTTTTCTCAGTAAAATGTCTGTACTGTAGCATATTAAGAACAAAATCGGTATTCAGCAGTGTACCTGAAGATGTGCTGGTGGGACTATTGATAGGGGAAGCACCATTTTGAGTGGGTGATGCAGTGGACCCATCTGTATGCGGGTGCCTCTTGGGATCTTTAATGGGGGGTCTTCCGGGTGGTCTGGGAGGAAGGATGTTTGCAGAAATTGGCAGGGAGACCAGTCCTGCTGTGAGAGGAGGAAGATTGCGAAACCTTGGACCAAACTGCTCTGAGGAACCCTGTTCTCTCACACACACACACACACACACACACACACACACACACACACACACACATATTTGTAAAAGCAGACACTTGCTGTAGGAATTAAGCCTTTGTTTGTAAAGTATAAGCCCACAGCTGGGCTTGTTTAATGTGAGAATACTGTACCAATTAAAGTGATCTAAGCCATGACACGGTGTCTGCAGGCATCTTAACATTCAATGAATTACTTTGTAGGACTTTCAATCCCATACTAATGTAATTTAAATGAACTGTGCAGTGAAGTGATGACACACGACATGTACTCTATCAGGACTATTACACCAGCAGAGACTTGCTTTCATGTACATAGACTTTAATATGGAGTCGGTCCACCTTTGCAGCTATAACAGCTTCCGCTTTCCACAAGATTTTGGAGTTTGTGCACTGAGACACAGTCATGCTGGAATAGAAAAGGTTCTTCCCCAAACTGTGTCCACAAAGTAGGAAGCATGGCGTTGTCCAAAATGTCTTGCTCTGCTGAAGCATTAGGATTGTCTTTCACTGGAAGTAAGGGGCTTAGACCAAACCCTGAAAAACAGTTGTGTCCCAATACCTTTGTCCATATAGGGAATATCTAAAATCTAACTATACCTGTCTGTGCTCTAAAATCTCAGACCACATACATTTCAGGAAAGGTTTTTCAGACAGACTAGTTAAGAAAGACCATAGGATGTCCTGATTTCACTGGGCCTCACTACTCCTGCAGATTGGTGGATTTCTCACCCGCTGTCTTCGTCTAGAACGTGTCGATAGGCTCCAGCGGTGAGAGGCAGGTAGAGAGGTGGGGGGGATCACAGGCTGTGAGGCTGTTGTGGATGTTGGGTCTGGGATGTCCTCAAGTGGCTGTCCCAGCAACATTGAAGTATAACACCTGTCCAGGTAAGAGTAGGTGACATCGTCGTCTTCCAGACAAACCT
This sequence comes from Brachypetersius gabonensis, assembly GCA_037577145.1. Lineage (NCBI taxonomy): Eukaryota > Metazoa > Chordata > Actinopteri > Characiformes > Alestidae > Brachypetersius > Brachypetersius gabonensis. The sequence continues at coordinate 3,728 of JBBJLR010137578.1, read as the reverse complement.
CTGGACTTTCTTGGTGTCGCAGACATGCAAATACTAGCATGTGACTGGCCCCACATGCAACCTGCAGCACAGGCATGTTCACAAAAGTACAAAGAAACCAGACACGTAAAGCAGAGTCTGACAGAAGCAGGCTTTTAACACATACTCATGTGAGAGTTAAGCTAAAGACATGGAACTCACAGTCATCACAGTGTAGTCAAAGAAGCGCTGGCACACAGTTGGAGTAAACTGATTGGTGAAGTTCTCGTCTCCAAGGCCTAACTTCCCATGACGACCATCTCCAAATGTATACAGGAGACCACTATCTAAATAAAAGTATAACACAGCCTTATGTCTAGGTTAGTGTGTTTTTTCTGTATTGTTAGTATTTCACTTAACTGTAAGTTACTATATTATTTATACCCTAAATTTGTGTATTTATCAGTGTATTTTATATTGAGGTTTTTATAAAACATTGATTGGATTGATTTAGACTTCTTGTCTCTGTGTGTCTGCAGTCATAACATTAGAAATTTCCTCCAGGATCAAGTTTTGATTCTGATTAGCTGCTTTGCTTTATTGGGCTCTGTTTTCATGCAGGTTTAAGTGCAGTTCAGTGGTTCAGTTTTAGTAACACTAAAATATTGGTAATTTGGGCTTAAATACGTTTTTTCCCAGCTTTAATTTTACTGGCCAGAAATGCTAGTGTCTGTGAAGGCTTGAGTGAAGGCCAGCAGTGTCCACCACGGCACAGGGCTACCCCTCGGCTCTCCAGGAAAACATTTCCATAGGCATTTTCTTCTTTGGGGTATTATGGCAGACAACATAGTTTCTGATGCATTACTGCCATCTTCTTGCTCAGTCCATTGCACTACTGAGCTTGGATCCTATGGATTAATCCAGTGTCCTGCAATGATGTATTATTTCACCTCACCATTCTTCTTTACCCTCAGGTGTTTGATAATATTAACATGCCCTCTCACTTGCTGTTAATTCTCAGAAAAATGATCCAATATGCTCTTTTCCCTCAACCCCAAATTTTGCATATTAATTTTTACCTCTAACTTGTGCTGCTCTTTGTTTAAGCTGTTTTCCTTTTTTTTATTTGTGTTTTAGAAGTGTTCAGATTTTTGTTTAATTTAAATGTGTAATTTTTTTAAATAATGCCAGTTCAGTCATAAAAGGAGCGAGTTCAGGATACATTTCATTGCATGTTGTACTTGTACAACTATGCATGTGACTGTGACGTCTGGCGAACCTTCGACTCAGTTGAGGAGAAGTGGTTCTCCAGAATTCTAGGTGGCGATCTGGACCGGAGGTGAGTGAATGTGAGTTCGACTGGCAACAGGTGTGTGAGTGCAGTGTGTGCGGGCGTGAGTGTCATTGGGAACAGCTGAGCTCGTTAGGAGTGGAGTGAGTGAGACGCGTGATTGGCTGAGTGAGAGTTCAAATCCTGGCAGAACCAGAGCCAGAACGCGTGGTCACCAACTAACATCATCCGTTGGCATTCTGGAGTGGTAAACCTGAGGGGAAGGTTTCTCGTATAGGGAGTCTGTGTACTCCGAAACTGTATCATGTGTGCGAGGAGAGAGTGGAGGCTGCTTCGTGGAGAGTGGCGGAGAGAGGCAACAAACGAACATCGAGTGGCACGATTGACAGACTGCTGGTACCATCTTATGCTCTCTCCCTCTCTATCTACTCAAAGCAGGGGTGACGAGGAGCTGGTACGTGGAGTTGGAAAAGGATTTGAGGAATCCAGCCGAGGACCGGAAAGGCAACTTCCGGATCCTCACTGTCGCTAGTGACAGAAGGAAGCTCCGGGAAAGAATTAACACAGGGGTCCTGTGTGTGTTCTGTTTGAACAGTTTTGACATACTTTCATATTAAACTATACTATCTCTGGATCTCAGTAGCGCGCGGCTCTCTCTTTCCCTGTCAGGCGACATGACAATGACAAATAAAGAATTTTGAATATGTGTTGTCTTGCGCTCTCTTGGACTTCTAAAATGTCATCAGTCACGTACCATTTCTATTAAGAGTTTGCCTCTAGCCAAGTACAGACACCTGGGTTTTATTAAGGCTGCATTAGGAGGTGAGCTGTAAGGACCTCACTACAAGTCACCACTGGCTTCTCAACACCATTCTATATGCTTTCTCAAGGTCTTCCCTGTCATTTTTGTACTCCTCACACAGCAAACACAAACTATTTCACACCATTTATCTGTTTACAGGCATGCCATGAATACAACTTCATAATATTATAATTACTATATATTTAAAAAATAAAAATGAATGTTGGTAGTTCATTGTTATAACAAGTTATTATACTGCAAATATGGATTGTGTGAAAACGAATGGTCTCAAGCTGAGCTGTCCTTCATCCTCCCAGCCTCATGAGTCCATATTTGGCATACTCTGTATTGAAAAACACCCAAGTGGAAATGAGTTTGTACTTGGGAGCTGTCAGGGTCAATTTCCTTTATTGCACAAAGCCACTCAGCTCATCGAAATTTGCAATATAATAACTGATATCACACCAAATAGCCTGCATTCATTTTCATTTTTTAAATATACTGTGTTTAAAATGTTATAAAGCCACATTCACGGTCTGTAAAAGGCCCAGTGGTAGGATATAATTCGGGTAGTTTGTGTGTGAAGTGTGAGGAGAACAAAACAGTCAAACAAAGCCTTTTGAAAATGAGTAGAATGGTTATCAGAACCCAGCGGTGCCTTAAAGCTGACTGGGCCATTTGCGATCTCACATGCAGGCCGTCCGGTTAACGTCTAGAAAAGTTCAGGGTTGCAGTGCATGAGTGAAAGATGCTTATGTTCTCTGAGGTCTGGGCTCTGATTGGTTGAATCGAATTCAAAGTTGTGAAATACTGAGTGTCTATTTAATGAACACTGTGATCATTAAAAATATGATATGAAACCATGGTGTGGCTCTTTTTTCTTTTTTTCTCAGCAATACGCCACTCAGAGCTGTGAGTTACAGGGATTTTACACAGATTTCACAGATATTAAACAGCATGTCCTTCAGAGCTCAAACGGATTTATACCCACTCACATGTGCGGTAGAAAATGCATTTTTTCTAGTATCTTTGTCTTATGGTTGCTGTTGTTTTCATCAATTAAAGTGCATAAAAGTAATAGATCATGTAAATTTTCTACAAAGAGGGTAATATCCTGCCATCAGGAAGATCACAGATTTATCAGTCCACAGTTGCCTTTGTATGGGAATGGGAGAATTGAGCTGGCTGAATGTTGATGTAGCACATCTAACTAAGCCCACTTTACCAATCTTTACCAATCCAGGGTGTCTTTACATTTTTTATTCAATGTGGAGAAAAGCAAAGATAAACGTCAAGCTGCTGTTTCACCCTTTAGGCACAGTGCAAAACATATTCACAATTTATTTGAACTATAATCATGAAATTATGGCACTTCTCTTTAGCTTCACATTCCTTTTTTCTGATAGAATGTGTGTGCGTGTGTTTGTGAGTGTGCGTGAGTGTGCGTGTGTGTGCGTGTGTGTGTGTGTGTCTGAGTGTGTGTGTGTGTGTCTGAGTGTGTGTGTGTGTCTGAGTGTGGGTGCGCGTGTGTGTGCGTGTGCGTGTGTGCGCGCGCGTGTCTGTGTGTGTGTGTCTGAGTGTGTGTGTGTGTGTGTGTGTCTGAGTGTGTGTGTGTGTGTCTGAGTGTGTGTGTGTGTGTCTGAGTGTGTGTGTGTGTGTGTCTGAGTGTGTGTGTGT
>JBBJLR010137561.1:0-16701 GCA_037577145.1 Brachypetersius gabonensis | reverse complement strand
ATTGTCAATTTTTGTTATTTGGGGCTGTCCCTGTTATTGTCTAAATTTTTGGGGTAATAAATATTAAACTAATGAAAGTGGTGCTCCTTCTCATACAATATTAGTAATATCAAAGGGAACTTTTACTTATTTAATTAAAATTCAGAGCAAATAGAACAAGCACTCATGTAAATAACAATATCCCTAACTTATTGTGAGTAGTGTATATGCCTTAAGCTCTTGTAACACCCACAGCTTTCTCTCTATGTATACATCCAAGGTTGTTAGGGATGCTGACAGCACACTGTAAGACATTTGTGACTGGTTAGAGAAGTAATTTTCATGTTGTAGCCCACTGCATCTGTATTATTATGGCCAAAATGAACAATTAGATTAGCAAATGATGTATTATACAACCTTTCTTTCTATGCTCTTTCATAGCTGACTAGTGAAACATGAGATCATTTTGCAGATGTGATTATGGGCTTATTTGCTTCACACAGGGCCCTCACATTTGTGTATCCTTATGGAGCTACACTGAATGTCATGAAGCCTGCTGTAGGTGTCCTGTCCACTGGCTCTGTCTGCTTTCCTCTCAACCGACCTGTTCTGGCCTTCTACCAAGTTGCAGTAAGTGCATGTTGCAGGTTCTCTCATGCAGTACATTTGTGTGCTCACTTCAGTAGCATATTTAACATTGTTCTTTGCAGAATTCATGTTCATCTTTCTCTTTGTTTAAATAAAGAATGCAGGCAAGCTGGCCGTGCTGGGCTCGTGCCACATGTTCAGTGACCAGTATCTGGACAAGGAGGAAAACAGTAAAATAATGGTAAACTATAGTGATGAAGTATTTTCCCCAGGGCTCAGAAAAAATCCAATCCAAAATCCCAGCACTACCAATGTAATTCATTATAATTAAATCTGTTCTAAAAATATCGCAGATTTGGAAATCTGTTATGCAGAACATTTTGTATTAATATAACCTTTCATATGCACTTATAGTTTATGGAATTTTTCTGTATGAATCTGTAACATGTGCCTACAAATTAGCCGATAATAATTAGCAAGAAAACCAAGTTAGCAAACTAGCTTAAAAACGCGTAGACATCCCAGCTGGTTACATGGTTTCATGACCAGTGTTGGGCAAGTTACTCTAAAAATGTAATTAAACTACTGATTACCGATCCCTTTAAAAAATAATCAAATTACTAATGTGATTACTGTATTTCAAAAGTTATTAGTTACATTACTAGTTAGATTACTAGTTACTTCCCCACCCTTTAAAGAAACTTTTAAGTCAGCTCAAACACACCCTTGCATGTAGGTCTCCCGTAGATTGCATCTTGCCTGCGACCGTCAGACAAACAACTGCCTGCCGCTGACAGGTTACTGTGAATTATTTCTATTTTTACAATATAGATGTTAAAGCACTTGATTTTATTGGTAACGCCGGTGTTGTGCTAGTTCACACTGAAAAAGAACCTCCTTCAGTGTTCTCCTTCTATCTGTCATACCACTGAACAATCACAGACTTAAGTTACATAAAAAATTAGGAAATTTTATTCAGACAATATTATGTAAGCAAAACATGTCTGCCTAAAGTTACGTAAAGTTACTTGAAATTGTTACTAGAAAAAGAATCAAATTACAGTAACGAGTTACTGCCCAACATTGTTCATGACACATTAACTATTGCCATTTCTGATTCTTATTTCTGTATAATAAGAGGACATGTTCCACCTGGTACTTAGTTCTGTTGTTATTTTTGTGGTGCAGGATGTTGTGTTCCAGTGGCTTATGACTGACAACATTCATCTCAACCAAATAGATGCAGAAGACCCAGAAGTGAGTATTTTTTCTATATTATTTTGAAATTTTAATCTTTTGTTTAGCAGTTTTCCTCTCTTTACCCGCATCGTACTTACTTAAACACTTTATCTGCTGCCATAGACATAATAAACCTGAGAACAACTTGTTCAATCAGAAGGACTTCCTTTATGTGGGTCAGCAAACAGCAGGCAAGCATAGATTTGCAGATGAACATGGAATAGTTTGTGATTAAAAAAAAAAAAAAATCAAAGAAAGATCGAAAAGTACATACATCAAATTATCATCAGAGTACATGGATAGTGTAAAGCACTGAGCTTATGTAGGTAAGCTAATAAGAACTATAGTATTTGTGTCTGAAACATACTGATACATACTGTATCTTTACTAAAATATCAGCAAAATAAAGTGTCTCTTACACAAGACTAGGAAATGAGCAAGTAAGTCAATGTATAAAATGCCATCATTTTTCCAGATCTCAGATTACACCATGTTACCAGATACAGGATGTCTGTCTGAGAGACTGAGGGTGTGTCTGCAGGAGGGGGACGAAAACCCACGAGACTTCACCTCACTTTTTGACATGTCTCTGTTTAAACTGTCCACGGACTCTCTGCCCCCTGTTATTAGGTAACTGCTCTTGCTCTGTCATACACGTTTACAATTCATTGCACACATTTGATTGAGCACATTATTAATTATGCAACACTTAATTTAACAAAATATTCCTAAGCATATACATAAACATTATAACTGTTTGCATTAACGCAGCTTTAACACTGCATTCCTGCTCTTGGTCCTTAATATTGTATTTACAAGCCGGGCCAGAGTGGGACTCGATTTCAGACTGAAAGTTACATTGCTGTCTTCAGCAGCATTCAGAAAGGACTAGTTTTACGTGGGGAAGGGAATGATGTAAGTGTTCTCTGCGATTGGTCACTGAATGGTCTGTTGTCATGTCCAGGGCCTACAAGCAGTTGAATGTCAAGCATGAACCGCTCCAGTTGATCACACCTCAGTTCGAAACGCCACTGCCGCCTCTACAACCAGCTGTAAGACGCTTTCTCATACAATGGTCTTATTGAACTCCAACACTCTTGCAGCTGTTTTACTCTTTTTACTTATTATTCTTGTATTCATTTTAACCTTTAATTGTAAACATACTGCTTCCACCTTGTCTGCTCAGGTCTTCCAGCCTGCCTTTAGGGACCTGCCCCCACCAATGCTGGACCTTTTTGACCTTGATGAAACCTTTTCATCAGAGAAAGTGCGCCTAGCTCAGCTCTCAAACAAATGTAAGTCCACAGGTGTGACATTCTGTATGGACATTACTGGTACACTGCTCTTTTGAAAGTTTTCAGACTATGGTTCAGCCAAAATGAAGTGTTGATTCCCATTACCCTAAATGCAGTTGATCAACCAAGACAAGTATGGCTAGTGATGTAGCTAAAACTTATCTGAAACAGTACAACAGTACATTGCATAGCTCAAATTAGTTTCAGCTGGTTATAGCACAAACCTCTATGTGAGTCTGATTGCACAAAATAGGAGGAATATAAGCCTCCTTTATTAGATACATTAACCACGTTGCTCCAGTATGAATGTAAGGAAGCAAAGTTGACACTAAATGTCTTGACTAATAAGGGTATTTGGGCCAAATGGTGCTTTTAATTCTCTGAATATAATTTAAATGATGCCTTATAGGTACGGACGATGACCTTGAGTTTTACGTACGGAAATGTGGAGACATTTTAGGGGTTACAGGAAAGCTGGACAAGGAAAAGAGGGATGCCAAACACATCCTGGAACACATCTTTTTTCAGGTGGTGGAATTCAAAAAGCTGAATCAGGTAGGTCCAACACATGTGAAAGAGTTCTGTTTTGGGCATTATTGACAATTGCTCTGGAAGTCTTTTTATGGAAAAGTTTTTGTTAAAATTTATGTGCACCTGTTCCCTTCTCTAGGAGCATGATATCGACACTACACAAACAAGATTTTCCCCATATTGAAGCTGGAAAGTATGGGACAGTGGAGAAACACAAGCAAGAGGATTGTGTGCGAAATTTGTTCATGGATTAAAACAAAAAAAAAAGACTTTTTTTTTACCAAATGTCACAGGCCCATACCACCTTGGCCATGCATCAAATTTTAACGCGGTTGTCCATTATCCCTTAAGCCCCTAGTTGAGATACCACACACCTGCCATTTTCACCACAAACTAAATGGCTTGCCATTATCGCCCCTTTCCACTTATTCTTTACCCAATTGTTGATGTCCGACACATCTGTGCCTTCATTTAACAGAAGCGCATCCATGCATAATGGGTCATAAGCTCTCGCAGCACCGGCCACTGTCCAGAACCTTGAGCTTTGGAGTTTTGATTAATTTATGTTTAAGCAATGGGTTTTCTTCACTGTTTTTAGCTACTATTAGCGAACAATAGACTTCGTAACACCACTGCATCAATTTCAATCTTTAGTGCCCTCTGTTGACGGATTTCCATTGTAGCAATTGAAAACTTTAATCCATGAATTTGTTGGATGTGTTGGGACAATGACTCAGCTGGTAACTGAGCATATGCTAAAGGTCCCAATCAGGCTGTTGACCTAGGATTTATTACCCTTTTATGTATCAGCATATGGTAGTGTTTACATTCAATGCCTAAAGCAAACACACTTCCACCTTTTTGTCTTTATGACAAGCTGAATGTATCTTTTTTGGTATGGAGGCTGTTTTATTCATGCCTAATTTGAAGAGGAGTTTGCTATAGGATAAAGGTTTCCATGTTATATTTTTACTTCGTGCACATTTAACTCATTTAATACACATGTGCGCATGAGTTCAGCAGGGTGACATTTGTAAAGAATTACAACTTTTAATACTTAAATACAGGTTATAATTCAGTAGGTGGTTGTGAAAGACCTGGGTTATTTGTGCTTATAAGTGCTGCAGATCCATTCTTAACAAGCCTCAAATGTAACTCAGAGCTTTGCCACAGTTTAAGCAAAGGTGGTGTTTATTTAAAATGTTACTGCTACACTTTTCTATGAACTTGCATATCTAAAACATATGTGAACATAAATAAGATTTATGTTTTCATAAAAATTTTGTACTACAAATAATGAATGCCTTAAATACACTTTATTTCCAAGTACAAAAAAAAAACAGTAAAAAACATTTACATTGTTTTGTGAGGAATCACTCCATGGCTCGTGCAAAACAAAATCCAGCACAATAACTGAATACATTTCCCCATACTGTTGATCAGGCAACAGAATCTGTTCACATTTTACATTACTTTTTTTGAAGCATGTGATTAGATTGCCAGTTTTCTGGAAAGACTCTTCTGCTGTTCCTCTGCAAGATCCAAAGCAGCCTGGCCCAGGTTTGAATCCTGGAAAGTGGATTCCCTACATGACCTCGGATACTCCTCCACGGCTGATTTACCCAGCGGTGTCCCCGACCAGATCAGGGAGGAAATCTCTGCTAAGGTCGGGGGAACTGACTGGTAACTGGGGCTCCATATTAATCCCAACTTGCTGGACTCAAGGTTTAGCTTCGGGCTCTCCACAGGACTGATGCGCGAGACTTCCCATGAAGGGTGGGAAGCAGTCAGATCAATGCAAGACAGGTTCAGTGAGCTAACAAGGGTTGGCTTTTGGAAATGTACCCTCTCATAAGGTGTGGAGGACTTGCCTTCTACCAGACTGGAATGGCCAGTAGTCAATGTGCTACTTGGAGACCGAGACCCCTTGCTGGGGGCATTCGAAGGTGATAAAACACCAGAGGAGTGATTAAAAAATGCTGGTAGGGCAGGACTGGTTGCTGAATACTCCACAACAATGTCCAAGGGTGGCTTCAGATCTGCTCCTTCTACAGACAAAGCAGACATGCTATAGTTTGTGACAAAGCCTCTGTCCAAATCTGACAAATACTGACATTCATAGTTCTTAGCCCCACCTGTAGAAATGGAGAGATGGAGGAAGAGCTTAGTTTTTGGATCTTTAAAAGTAAAGAAACAACCACACTGAGGAAAGGACAATTACTCAAGTATGATTTATGAGAGAAACTTTTTGGATCCTACAGAGAAGGAACAACCACATTGAGGAAGGGACCATACTCTAGTGTCATTACCAGGTATATTAAACAATCAAGAGTTATTTACCAGCCTCACCATGCTCTTTCTCCATGGTTTCCTGCAGGATTAGTGCTTAATCGCCTCCAGATTTTATTTATAGACATGCTTGATATTCCCCCTCACTGTTTTTTCTTACTTGGTCAATTAAAAATTCCCCTGCTTGTTAAAGATGCTTGTAAAGTACAAACAGTTCCCAAACAGTTCTACATTTACTATAATTATCCACTGCCTTGTTGGCGATTGAAAGTTTTTGTACACTACAAAAGTCACACTGAGGAAGAGAGCATTACTAGAGTGCTCCTCCTCCATGATTTCCTGCAGGGTTAGACAGCCTTGCATTTATAGTCCTGTTTGATTGGGTCTTTATTTCCAGTTTCACTGTATTACAAACGTTTGGTCAATTCAAAAATCCACAGGAGATGCAAATCAAAAAAGGAAACACACTTCACACAGTTCTGCACTGGATATCATAATAGCTAATATTCTTTTTGTCCACTGCCTTATTGGTGATCCAAAATTTTGGATCTTACACAACAAACGTAAAGACACAACGACATTGAGGAACACGCCATTACTCGACTGTCATACTTACCAGCGCCAACGCGCTCTTCCTCCATGATTTCTTGCAGGGTTCGTGCTTAATGACCTCCAGCTTGTATTTATAGACCTGTTTGATTGGGTCTTTTTTCCCTTGTTTCACTGCATTACAAAGTTTTTTTTACTGAATTCAGCAGATTCAGTAGATGCAAATCGCTTAAAAATGCCTATTTCACACACCGTTCTACACGTGCTATTGTTATTATTGTTATTTTAATACTGATATTATTAGTTTGTTTCTACTGGCTGGTTGGCGTTGGTGCGCATGCGCGTGACGTCACTCCCGGGAAAGCGCGCAGTTTTTGAGATTTTTCACAGCTGGGCTGTGTATTCGGGCCACTGCTAGTTTAATCCGTTTTAAGCAAATTAATCACAGCCCATGATGCGGATGCTCGAGTCTTAATGCACTAAATACCCAGATTTCGAAGAAATCGACAGGTTTGTGCTACAGACAGGTTAAACTCATCCATATCGAAATGTCCTGCTCCTGGGCGCGCGGGTAAGTAAACTTTTAGAGAAATCCTCACTGTTTATGTGCATTAAAAACATATTTTTGGCTATTTGTTACGCTCTAATATAATATAAAACATATAGGGACCTATCTAATTCCAACATTTAACTCTATGACTATAAAAAGAAAGAGTTTCACAGTAAAACACAAGCCCCGCCTAATAAATAAGAATAGCTTAGCTCTCTCTGCTAGTAACATCACTCCAACCATCCTGTTTTTGTATAACTTGCTATCTAAAATGCACGTATATTTACATTTTGTCATGACTGCACACTCATTTTTTTTTAACTAAACCTCAATAATGTCTTATTTTCCTCCTTTAGCTGCATAGTTGTAGCTTCTAGCAGGCTAGTGAGATGGTCAACAAAAGAAAGTCTGAGATAAACAGACTTCTGAAATATTAAAGGTTGAAGTCTTGCCTTTAACTCTAAAAATGAATTAAAGGGTTTAATGAATGTTGCTTCCCACATGAGCTTAAAGAAACTAAAGTAGTGATGAGTAATCACTCGGAAGTTGTGGTGTTTTGGGGTTTATTTTATTTTGAGGCACTATTTTATGTTCATTTTTCCTAAGCTGTTGTCTTGGCCATGTCAAACTGCTGGGTTATGGTAGTGTTAATAAAGGTAATATAAGACAGATGGTGTCAGTACAAGTCTGACACACTGTTGCCAGCTACTGATGGCCACATGTTGGTGTTTGCCCTCCTGTTCTCTCTCCTGTTAACAAGACTTTCCTGTTTTGTGTGTGTGTGTGTGTGTGTGTGTGTGTGCGCGCAGGGAGGATGTGGACGGCCAGGACACTGATTCTGATGTCGCAGACCAAAAGGACTTTGGAAAAGTAAAAGTGAAATGGATGCAGGAAGAGGTGAATTATTGTTGACACAAAAGTGATGTGATTAGTTTGCCAAGTTTCTGGACAGAATCTTCTGCTGTTCTTCTGTAAGATCCAAACATAAAATATAGGTCATATTTTATATTGTTATTGTCTCTGTGTCTTTCTGTGAAATGTAACATTGCTGTGAGAATTTGATTGATTTCAGCCTGATTGGTACTGGATTACACATTCTACACAAAATTATAGAATGATGCTCCATCATTTGAGAGAATGATGTTCCACAGCTGAGTGCCAGGAGCTTTATATCTCATTAGTTTACATTTTCATTGGACATGGTGTCCCTGGGCTCGTGTGCAGTTTTTCTATGAAGCTTGTGTGTCTGTTCACTAATGAACCTGACACAATTGAAAGTGTCCACAATTTTCTGGAAATAGTGTTTTTGTTCAGCTAGGTTGGCATCGTGTTAAACTAGAACTGCCCAATCATATTCCAAGCTATCAGGTGTGGCGATGAAGGAAACCAACCAAATAAGTTTTTTTTATCACACACTCACACACACCCTTTTACACATTGTTAAATATCAATGTGTAAAACCAGACTTGTCTCTTTTGTTTGTTTTCCAGGATGATAATCTACGAACGCTGGTTCAGAGCTTAGGAACAGCTGACTGGAAATACATTGCCAGTTTTATGCCAGTATGTCTTGCTTCAATTCTGTTTCAAATCTGTGTATTTTACAGTGCAGGACTGAGCTGAAATAGCTTTAAGTTTAAGTAGCATAAGCTCCAAGATAACTTTCTTTGTCAAAAACCCAGTGAGATCAGTGAATTTAGTCTTGTCGGTATTAACATGTGTGTATTGTTCATCAGAATCGATCTGAACATCAGTGCCAGCACCGCTGGTATAAAGTGTTGGATCCTGACCTTGTCAAAGGGCCTTGGACTAAAGATGAAGATGAAAAGGTAAGACAAAACATAAAACCATGTAAATATTTGCAATTGGCAAATGGCATTTAAACCTAAATCATTTTGACCATCTTTCAGCCATCTATTCATCACATTTGCAAAGTATAGTGACATGCAAGGACATTTTCTTATGGTGTCCCTTCAAACGGTGACCATAGTCTGAACAAATAAAGACTATGCATCCCAACAATATTATACTGTTTACCAGTTTTGCATCGCTGTCAGATCAAAACCACAAATCTCCAACATAAGAGGGAAAGAAAAGACTTACCTAAACTTTATTTGAGCTACAATGGGTTCTTAGGGGTGCTTTAGAGATACTAGACTAGTTTGTTGAGAGAAATGAATGATGGAACAGTCTTTATTCAATATAACATACAGTAGCAATATAAATCAATTCTGCCCGGACCCAATGCCCATCGTCGTGCAGTTCTGGGGGAATTATTGCCAGCATAGAAAGAAATCTTGCCCTTATGTGGACAGTGGTTCGTCCTGCCCATGTAAATCAGTTAAGAAGAGGCTATTGCGGTGGTACGGGAGTTTCCTCATATAGTGTGGCTTACAGTTGTAATTCTTGTGCTGCTAGGTAATAGAGCTGGTGAATAAATATGGCAACAAGCAGTGGGCCATGGTGGCAAAGCATTTGAAGGGCCGTCTGGGGAAGCAGTGCCGTGAGCGCTGGCATAACCACCTGAACCCGGATGTGAAGAAGTCCTCCTGGACTGCAGAGGAGGACCTGATTATCTACAAAGCCCACTGTGTGCTGGGCAACCGCTGGGCTGAGATTGCCAAACTGCTCCCTGGAAGGTAAGTGATAGAGAGATTACTCTTATATATGAATCTCATGTCATTAAGTGTTATGCAAAGATTTTAGTTTCTTTTAAAACCTCGTTTGCCAGATAATTTTCAAGAAAGTTATCAGATTTACGCTATAGATGTGTATAAATGTATAAACTTCTCCCCTAAATTGAGGTATTTGAGAGATCTCACAGTTGAGTCACGAGGCCAATGCAGAGAATAAATAGTGCAGGGTTGTCTAAACTGCGAAGAGCCCATGTGCATGCAGGTTTTTATTCCAACAGAGCAGACACTCACCTGGTCAGTTCAATTAAACGAGTGGAATCAGATGGGATCCTGCGGCCACACCAGTCCTTTTAATACTCTGATAGAAAATACAAACATGTACACTTTTAATGTGTTTACAAAGTTTAATGTTGTTACAATCCATCTCTGACCACCTCCAAATGAAATTTGAGTGATCCGATTACCCAGAATGCCAGTTGATGGAATCCGTAAGCAGCCTGTCAGAAACCACATAAACAAGTCTATAACTTTTTCTCTACATTACTTTTTCTCTGCATTAGTCTCTTGGGGAGACCCAATAAGGCGGCAAAGATTAACAGTGCATTTACTATTCTGTACTTTTTTTTTATTTTATTTTTTTTTTTTTTATTCTTAGGACAGACAACGCAGTGAAAAATCACTGGAACTCCACCATCAAGCGTAAAGTCGAGACAGGCTATTATGATGGTGTGGACACGACTTTCCATGTTGTGCAGCAGCCTGAACCAGAAAAGGTTATAGTTCAGCCGAAGATGGAACCGCCGGTATGGTTCCTAGCACTCTTACATGTAAAGTTTCACAAAATGTTAAGTAAAATGTTCAGTATACCTCAGAATAGTAAAGGGCCAGTTACATGTTATATTTTTCTTGTTTTTTTTTCCCTTCATAAACAATGCTTACATTTTAATACATACAAGTTGGTTCTATAGTGTTTCACTCCATAATCAAATTTGGGGCAAATGCAAGATAAAGGCCTTTCAATTGGTTTCTGTTTCAATGGAATTCTGGAAGTTTACCTGGTCTGTTTTAAATTGGTTTCTTAGTAACACAGAAACACTAAACAAAAGATCTGCTTTATAATGCCCTAATTTAACAGTCACAGACAAACATGATCTCCACAGTACATCAGATGATGTATTGTTACACAGGTAGCATGTATTTTAGTAGCATGCTGTTTTTCAAGTATTTTTTCATTCTTTTTCAATGGTTGAGATGTATTGTGCATACTTGTTATTGATGTTTCTGTGCATTCTCTGTAGGAGTTTTGCTGCACTGAAGCCAGTGAACATCTCCCTGTAGAAGTGGTGACCGAGGTAAAGCAATCTGCTTTTGCTGACTAAAAGCAAAAGTATAGTTTGGGAAAAAATACTTCTTACCCTAACTGTAGTTGATCAGCCATGACCACCTGCTACGTACAAATGAACTGAAATATGTCTCAGCGAGTAGTAACTTTGCCTGAATTTTTCTGTTCTTTTGTCCATTTTTGTTTTTAAAAGCGAGTTTGTACTGCTAGGCATCATGTACACTGCAGGCCTATTGCAGTGTGCATAATGCCTATATGTTAGATATAAACTTCATTCACTGACTTGTAGTTCTAGTGTAAAGCTGAAAAAACTTCTTCTTTTCCTTCAAATTGTCACTTTATGCTTTTTCTTGGAATAAAGGGCCTATCATAGAGCTTTTAGGGTTTTTCTGTTTTTGTTTCAGGGTTTTGTACATATTATAAAAATTAAATTTAAACATTTTTCTGCCTTCAGGAGTCATTTGACCCTTCACAGCAAAAAGTTGAAACTGTTCCTGTTAGTTCAGGATCCCCTAAAGGGCCCCAAACTCCAGCAACCCCTGAAAGTGAAGCAGACAGTGTTGGGAACTCGAGCGTCTCGGGCTGGGTTGCAGATGGCTCAGGCTTTCTTTCCCCCTCAGCAGCGCCTGTTCTGAAGGAGGTAATGGAGCTGATGGATGGGGTGAGTTCATTTAAATGTCTTTGTTTTGAAGGGGAGCTGATGAAAGGATGTGTAATGGTATTCTGTAGTAGTCATATACCATGAGCACACAGGTGTTCAACTATAGTCCTGTGGAGCTGGTGTCCAGCACGTTTTGGTGATTTCCCTGCTCAGAAACACCTGCTTCATCTTGCCAGTTAATTGCCAGGTTTAGTGAATGTGGTTGACTAGGAGAACCCTCAAACTGTGCGGGACACCCCTGATCTAGCACATGGACCTTTATCTTGGATATAAGGTGCAAGATTGAAGTGACACTTTGGCTGATGTAAAAAATGAATAGATTATTTGTCACATCTGTTGTAAACATGCCTACTGGCCATTTACAGTGAGTGTACAACAGGCAAGGTGAAATATGTGTAGTTGTGTATTTATTAGCTTCACCATTAGAGCTGTATATTTCTTTGTGACAGGAGGATTCCCAGTCGCATTTACATAAAGCATGCTGGACACTAATGGAAGAAAACATCAAAAAATATACAAAATTACCTTTTCAATCAGCAAAGCTGATGGATATATATTAGAATTTTCCATATTGGATAATGTATTAAAGCGTAGTTTCAGGCCAAAATGCTGATAATGTGAACTGGCATGTGTAGCTGACTATGCTGGTTTTATTCCTAGATGGGACTGTTCTAAGGCAAGTTATAAAATTTTGAACCGCCCATGCTCTTGTGGTTTCTTGTTAGAAATAATCTCTATCCTCCTTTCCCTGCAGGATCTGGAAGGTTGGTGCAATTTGGCTGACTTTGATCTGCCGGAGGAAAGCCAAAGTCCAGAGGTTTTACAGTTCCGGTTAGAGGGAAGCGCTCTACAGGAGCTCAGTAAAGGCAGTAAAGGAGAGCTCATCCCAATTTCTCCAGGTGGGGCCACGCCCCCTTCCATTCTGAGCCGCCGCACCCGGCGTCGAATTGCCCTGTCCCCAGACCCTAATGACTCCATGACCCCCAAAAGCACTCCTGTCAAGATACTCCCCTTCTCTCCCTCACAGGTAATAATTGTTTCATATCTTGCTGGTGTTTTTGTGGTGTTTTATCTATGACTGTGCGAAAGCTCTATTCTAAAGGTTGCGGCTAAATTTAAACTTGTAGTATGACATAAGAAATATCCATAAGAATATTGACACATTCAAGGTGAAAAAACATCCATTTGCCATGTGTGTTTTACTAACAGAGCATTTACCTACATTAAACTGTTATGTACTGGTTCTTAAACTAGTGTTCAGGGACCTCTTAAATTTGCTCCAAGCTAACTTTTAACACTAACTGATTGGGGACTAGTCAAAGCAGTAGAGCATGACAGTCGACTTCTGGGGTGGCCACAGTCCAGCCACCTTCGTTATGTTTTTGCTTGCTGAAAAGTTGGATCAGGTTTTTTTGAAAATCACCAATCCATATAGTCCAAGCAGCGGGCTTTGGCCACTTCTAATGTAGCTGTTAGCAAATATTTTGAACACCCTTGCTCTTGTTTTGTTGAAGTACAAACAATTGAGTACATCTTCTGCAGTGAACACACTTAAATATTGCCCTATTTGCACACTTCTGTTAATTTTTTTTTTTTTATTTAACAATGTCGGGGGTAATTTAAGTTTCAATGTGCCACCTTAGAAGGTGCGAAGAAACATTAATGTGCATTGAAATATGCAAAAGTTCTACTTACTTATTTATGTTTGTTTCCAGTTTCTCAATTTATGGACCAAACAAGACACACTGGACTTCGAGAATCCCTCTCTCACATCTACCCCTGTGTGTAACCAAAAGGCAATGGTTACCACGCCTCTACACCGTGATAAAACTCCCCTCATACAGAAAGAGAACTCTATGTATGTTTATTTACTAATATAGCAGATAGATATGGTTAATTAAAGGAACTTTAATATAAAGGATTTAATTTTCTTTCCCTGTTTTAGATTTATCACACCAAACCACAAGGCTGATCTGGACGGCACTCCTCGCACTCCGACCCCATTTAAAAATGCCCTGGAGAAGTATGGGCCCATACGGCCTCTGGTAGGGAAATGTCAATTTAGTTAATGCTACAGGCTTTTGTCCATGAAAAGACTGCTATATGAGTAACTCTTATTTTGTCCCACAGCCTCCAACGCCTAACTTGGAAGAGGACCTTAAGGAGGTCCTGCGCAGCGAGGCGGGGATTGAGCTCATTGTGAAGGATGATAGTCCACCTGAGAGGAGACAAAAACAAGTGGTCAGTGGAAGGCAGATTATCTTGTTTGTAAGATTAAGTGATCAGCATTTCAGGAAAGGAGAATGTGCCTGTGTTTTATTTTGCAGTAGAATACAATGAGAACTTAATAAAGCCATAGTTTAGTGAAACATCCTTTCCTTTAGTCAAGATCTAGTCTAAGATTTGTTTCTTTAACCTCAATGAAGAATTTCCACATAGAGTGCAGTGTAGTCAAGGAATAGATGTATCCCTGTCTGGGAAACTGTCCCACTGAATGCAGTTGGGTGACTTGTAGCTCTAGTGTAAAAGTTGGGTTTTGGCCTTGGAAGCATCCAGAGATCTGACCCTTGTGTTCATGTTTTTGTTTTGTCACTGTCCTCAGCATCGACCACCCATGAAAAAAGTCCGCAAATCACTGGCCCTGGATGTGTTGGACTGTAACGACCCTGGCCCTGCTCGACGCCAACACTCTAAACCCACTACCACACACTGTACAACGGTATGAAAGTGTTGCGGCTGTATACGCCTCTTGTGTTTCAGTGTGAAAAGAGTGTAAGATGAGTTTGTTTGTCTGGCAGGTTGACCGGTCATTGTCACACTCTTTCAACTCTTCTATTACGGTGAAGAAAGAGGAGAATGTCTTGGACCAGGGTTTCATCCTTGGTCCTAGTGAAAGCAGAATAACAACCAAACGAGCACTGCCCAACTCCAGGCCAGTCCCACCTGCTCCTGTAAGTCATGCAGCTGAAATTGAGAAATTCTAGCCCAGGGATGCACAAATATGCACACATGGGCTTTGTGGTGCATGCAGCATACACTCATCAAGCTGGACTTTGTCAATATTATTATTTTATTGTACTTTTTAGAATACGTGTCATATTCATTTAATTAGGAGTGTGTCATTTTGGCCATTGATGTATCATTGATCTGATGCATTAGGAACTATTTGGGTACCCCTTTTTTTTTTCTTTTCAAAACTTTTTTTGGTTTTGGTTTCCCGGCTAGATGACACCTGCGTGGGAAACTGTGGCATGTGGTCGGACGAAGGATCAGCTGATCATGACCGAGAAGGCTCGGCGTTATCTTCGCTCCCTGAAGACTAGTTCACACAGCCGAGCGCTTATTCTCTCCTGAGTCTGCACTAAAACCTCTGAGGAGTTGCCATTTGATTCTAACTTATATGGCGAAGTTACAAATTGTAAAAAAAAAAAACTAAACAGTTTTGTTAATAATGTAAGTGTGAAACATGTAAAACAATGTTGTAGATAACAAATGCCATGTTCTCATGACCAGCAGTCATTGTGAATCACTGGTGCTATCATTTGTCTCAGGTTGTGGTTTCAGGAAAATACAATCTGTTTGGGTCAGTGTATCTAATTTATTGAATTTTTTACACTTTTTCAGTCTCCTGTGAAGTTTGAAGAAAAACATGCATTCAAACCTTTAACTTAGCACCATGTTTGTGTAAAATTAAGATTGCAGTTCAGGGTTTTTCCAGCTCTTGAGTACATTGTCTATAATGAGCATATAGAAGCTGTTTTATCTGCTAGAGACAGCAGCTAGTGAAGACCATTTATAAATTGGTCTCTACTGATTTCCTGAACTGGAATTGTGATTTGTCCAGAGCTTGTAATTATATATATTTTTATACATGGTGCCTCACTTTGCTTCTCAGTGTGGGTTAAGCTGTGCTCTGCTTTGATTGTCTAAATAGGTTGGCTGCTGATGGCAACATTTAAAATGTCAAATAAAACTGACCTGATGTCTAAAAGGCCTCGATCTCACTTCATTAGGGGGGGAAAGAATTTCATACAAAACTCATCCAACCATGTCTTTATTTACCTTTCTTTGTGCATTGGGGCACAGTCATACTGGAATAGAAATAGGCACTTCCTGAACCTTGTCCACATGTTGGATGAGTTTGGTGTGGAAGAACTTCACCCCATCCAACACCTTTGGGATGAACTGGAACAGAGATTGGCAGCCAGACCTTCTGGTCCGACATCAGTGCCTGACTTCATAAATGCTCTACAGAATGAATGGACACAAATTCTCACAGAAACAGCAAAATCTTGTGGAAAGCCTTCCAAGAAAAGTAGAGCATGTTCTATTTGCAAAGGGGTACCAACTCCATATTAAAGTTTATGTATTTGACTGCAATGCCATTAAAGATCCTTTGTCACATACACAGTTAAACAAGTACAACGTGCAGTGAAATGTACCATACATAAGACTGCAAATAAAGAGATGACAGCAGATATAAAGACAATATCATAAATAGTAAAATAAAATATTCTGTGTAAGATAGACATAATGTGCGAAATTGACAATTAAAAGTGAACTGTAGAATTGTATGTATATGCATGATAAAGTGCAGGGTGCCATATTTTCCAGAAGCGGTTACAGCATTTAGTGTCCTGTACTGTTACGTTACTACATGACAGTGGCACGCATGTAAGACAGTGTCCTGTGACAACGCTTTGACTGTCCCGTAGTGTCACGCGACAGTGGCACTCTCGCTGCGGGACAATGGCACGTTACAGCCCCTAGTGGTACGTGACAGTCATTACAGCTTGGTTAACACTGCGGGACAGTGGCACATTAAAGCCCCTAGTGGTACGTGACAGTCATTACAACTTGATTTACTCTGTGACAGTGGCACGCTCCAGCCCTAGTGGTACATGACTCATTAAACTGTGCCACTGAATATTTCGTCGGCACAGCAACATGTGTTAAAACGCCTTTACCAATGTGTACAATGAGTACAAGAAAATGTTAACATTAAATGAGCTACATAAAAGTAATTTTACCAAATAAGGTAAA
>JBBJLR010137528.1:0-13186 GCA_037577145.1 Brachypetersius gabonensis | reverse complement strand
CCCCCCCCCCCCCCCCCCCCCCCCCCCCCCCCCCTACTAAAACACTCAAAATTAATGGAACCAAGCATGAGACACAAGGAGAAATCCAAACAACGGTGAAGTTATGGCCGGATATTCATCAAGCCGTAAAAGTCATGTTCCAGGGTATTTTTATGCTTAATGCAGAGCAGATTGGACAGAGATTCAGGATCGTGTAACACTTATTGCACACACACACAGGGTCATTTGAAGTAATGAGGCAAGTGAGTGGACAAATTAACTAATCAGGAGCTCTTAACGAGAGGAGGAAAACCTGTGGGTCCAGTAATATCAGTAGCATACACTCTCACAAAACACACACATCCAACACAATTTTCCCTTGCTGAAAACATGATGTCATGCTCATGCTTTCCATCTCCAAACTTGAAATTCCTGGTTGTTTTCCAATGCCAGAGAGCCTGATCTCCTTTCAGCAGAGTGTGTTAAGTAAGGAGGACAAGAGAGGTTCTCCAGTCGTCACCACAGGGGGAAATCTGTAGCCTGCAGAGCTATGGGAACGTTCTGCTAGACTTCAGGAAAGATAAACCCAATTGAATTCTGCCAATCAAAGTCCACAATGACAATCCACAGTCTCCATCACACCGTTCCGACCCTTGTCTAGCAAACCCAACTAGTGCTGGACAAAATATGGTCCATACCAAAGCACTGGGGCTGGAGCATTTTGCCTAGCCAACATTATTCTTTAAAGTGATATATCCTCATGGGTCCCTTTACTGGCTATCATAGGCATGCAATTTATACTGCATGCCTAAAGGCACTTTTCCATAGTTATACAGGAACCATGCTGTACCTAAACCATACTGCAAAGGCACAGAAGTTGTAGCATGCTTTGATTTTCAGTGTATTTCAGGTCATTTTCTACATGCAGTTAATGGCCGTCGTCGTCCCAAAAGTTCTTCATGGAGTTTTACGAACACAATGTCTTCTCTGTCAGAACTTCTTTTGTTATTGTGGTATTTTATGTTTTATTTCATGTATTTGTTTTTTTCTCAGCATTCTTTAGCCATGCGATTAAAACCAAACCCAGCAAACTTGTGAGTTATGTCTTGGGACACCTTCACATTTCTCACAGTGTTAAAACCTCCCTGAAGCTGACTGAAAATTATCTTCAGCCCAGCCAGATAGTATTTTGTCAACTCTCCAGTTAGTTTGTATTTCCATTGTTGTTTTATTGCACAGACAGAAAAAAAAACAAAAAAAACAATGATCTCTTTTCAAGTACATCATTTATCAAGACAACATTTTTTGACCAAGCAAACAACAATGAGGCAGCCTGAGTTAGCTAGGTTTAGCACTGGCACTGCTAACAAATGGTTTTCCATTACAAATAAAGTGGCATGTACCCGAGCTGAACCCGAGCTGCTTGCCGGCAGGGCCAAAAGTGGGCCGCAGCTCGGGTTTTGCTCGGGTACATGCTACTTTATTCGTAATGGAAAACCTTTTGTTAGCAGTGCCAACCTGTGCTAAACCCAGCTAACTCAGGCCTGTAGACTATTAGCATTGTAAGACACTGTAAAGTTACTGTAAACCTGCATACTCACTTTCATCCTGTGTCAAACTAATAAGAATGAGAGAGAAACTGAATCTCTGTGAGGCGATGAAGATGAAGTCCGTAAGAGTAGGCAAGGTAATGCACCCACCTGAGGCACTCCGAGCCAGTCGTCAGCCTGCTGCATGGCCTCCCTGGCGTTCTCCACGGGCTGATTCGGATCCCACATCTCCCAGTCGGGGCACAGACCTGAAAGAGAAAGACTTGAGTAACTATGGTATGAATGTTTATCATCAGTTTAACAGTGTTTAATTTCTCAAAAGCAGGTGTATGTATGTAAGAATTTACCGTGACGCTGAGATATAACACAGAATAAAACCTTTTTATGAGGAAAACTAGTGAAACAATAAGAAGTGAAGAAGGTTGTAGAGTTTCTGCTGTTAATTCGAGTTTAAAACACCTGACAGCTGCATCTGTCAATAACACACTGTTTAACGAAACCTACTGGGGTATAAAATCAAAGTCTAATATTATATGAGCCAATATTATTAGTTATTGGAATTTTTAGTCCCTTTGGGTATCAGCTGGACCCAGCTAGCAGTTTTCCCCTCTTTAACCCCCTACCACCACTCCCTTTTGGAAAGCATTCTTGAGATTGTGAAAGGTGATATATAAATATATAACTTTTTTACTATTATTATTATTATTATTCCTGAGTAAACAGGGGATGAATAGCCCATGACATCATGGAATAACCTTACACTGAAGTATCAGAAGTGCCTTTCAGGGATAGGTGAATATTTTGGCAGGCAATTTACATTTACTGGTCACCACAGGTGAATTAATGTAATACCTCCCGGTGTTTATCCAGAAGGAGAGTGTTGCATAAGCCTAATTTATCCAGGTCTAGATAACAGTATGGCTAGTAAACCAGACAGTATGCAGAAAATGACCCGCTAAACACACTTTGAGAGTGCTCCCTTAAACTTGAACACTAATCCACTGTCGTATTGAGTTGTTTTGACTTGACCCAGCATGAGCTTGAACAAACAAGTCTCCATCTCACTGTTTCTCACATTTCCCATCGCGGGGTCCCTGCCCTTTAATTGTGTCACAAAACAGTTGCTTTACAAAAATACTAGCTACCATCTAGAGTTGCATGAAAACAGAGGTGTGATGTTATTGGACACCGGATAACGAGCTGGCAGAGCATGAGGAGGGTCTGGATCAAGCGAAACTAGAGACCCTCAGACCACGAGGCTGCATAGCCACTGCCAAACCCATATATCAGGGCCAGCTTTGTGCATAACCTGACCCTCTGGAGCTCTACACTCACACACAGTTATTAACTTGAATGGCTCCCCTCCTGCTTCCAAAACTGATCAATTTGGAGCTTTTTCATCTACAGGTCCTACAAAAACTAGAGTAAAGAGGGAAAAGCCGTAGTAAACAGGGGCCTCATCCATTGCTAAATGATCACAAAGCTCTTCATCATGAAGCTTCTATATAAAATGCACTCAGACATGCAGATGTACACACACACACACACACGCATCCAGAAGTGGTAGAAGTGTTTGCTGGCAGGAAATTCTCAGAGGAGCATGTGTTTTCACTTAATCATGTTTGCTGTGCTCGCCTCTGACACTTTCCATGCTGCTACAGTATAAAGCAGCAGCTCGTTAACCGCGCCAGGGTCCCCCATGCACACACACATCCCTATACACAAACATACACACACACGTACAAACACCTGCACCATGCAAAAAAACATCCACAGTAAGTGGGCCCCTAATTAGTCCCAGAGTAGGGTCAAAAGGCTGGCACTAATCAGCAATGCAAGAGCTCCCAGTGTTTCTGATTATTATTAGTGAGGCTGTGATCTGGTGCACTCAAGTGCCCTCATTAACCCTTTGGAAGCCTCCTGACAGACCATGCTGCTTTTATTTTTAACTCTTTACTGAAGCCAGAGTGAGCTATGTGCGTGTCCATATTGGCCACAGTAAACTGGATCAGCATGTGTAACCAGGCTTCTTTTCACAGGGTTTGTTAAGGCGTGTAACTTAGCTGGCAGCAATGTGGTAAAAAGGAGGTGTTGATTTTAGTGTAGCTTTACAGGTATAAAAAACAGACATAGACTACTTAAGCACTGATGTATGTTGCTCTGGATAAGAGCGTCTGGAAAATGCCGCAAATGTAAACGTGTAACCGGAACTATTCTGTGCTTCTTCTTGAGTCTTGTGTCTCTTTCTGTGCTTCCACTGTATAAAAGTTAATAAAAATGTTTTCTTATTGCCCACCATGGCAAAAATCAGAACACTACATATTTCCTGATACATCATATGCTTCATTACCTTTCTTCTGAAGTTTAAAATGTTTGAACAGACAAAAACTGAATGTGTACACTTAATATAGCTGAACAGGATTAACCAGGCTCTCTTTCTCAAGAAACGCAGTTTGCACTGAAACGCTACTCTTTAATCCTTTAAGGCCGTCACTAATTCTGCTGTTTAATCTGTTCCATTTATGTGATTTGGAAACAACAAAGCCCAAAATCCTTACTTTGAGTAAGAAAACACATAAAGGATTAGAAGTCACACATCAGCCATGTTTGACAGATTTAACAAAATAAGAATAAGCGCTTGTGGAACCGGACTGTGGTCTGCTCTTATACCTAGCAATTTTATATGCCTAGTACCCAGATGTGGATCACCACCTGACATGGTTTTCACCACAACCTGGAACACAAAAGCATGTCTGGTTGCTCAGACTGAAATCTGATATGCAATTAGCTCATATACGAAATCCTATTGCCTCTGCTGCTCCGCATTTTTCTGTTCTATTCTAAGGAAGAGCACAGTTTTGCACAACACTATCCATTCCCTTCCTTCAGTGGTTAATGTTTATGAAGATCTGGCTTGTAAAAACCTTTGGCCACAAATGTTCAAATGTAAAGTATATTGGTCAACATGGGGCTGAGGCGAGGCAAAACTAAGCCAAACTGGCACTTTTAAACAGGCTAACTAAAGTAGGCTAACAAATTCAACTTACAGAAGAAACTCACACTGGACTGACATCTGGTCCCTGAGGAACATTTTTTCATTTCACTGTGTGTATGGCTGAAATGACAATACAGCTGACGTTGGAGATGAACTGGGCTGTCTGCTGGATGGTCTCTTTCCCATATTCAGAACAGCAGAGGGGGGTGCACTCACAGCACTGGAAGAATGTGGCTTGGCGAGAGGGATGCATTTACTCTGGTATGCCATTCTGTTTAAATCCATCTCAGAACCTCCTGAAGTGGTTTGAGCAATACCCAATACCTTGCTTATACCTGGTATCAGGTTTTTTTGTATATCAGGTTTAATTCTGTTTTACATGTATCTTGGACGTGCTTATACCTGAATGAGCCCCATCCATATCCTGATACTCCAGGCACATTTTACATACTCAGAAAAGTCACGTGTGCATTCTGCAGAGCCTACTGATGATGACTGCTGACACAACTGAACTCTGCTTCGTCATTCAGGGCTGGGAGTCGTCCCACCCAACACCATGATTAAAACCAAGCCCCTACCGCCTGAGGCCTTAATTACAACAGGCTGACGGTCTATTACAGGAGAATCACACCACTGTATGTGAGATCTGACCATCCCACTTCCCAGATTTTCTAATGACAACACTAATCCACACACACCAATCCCCCAAAACATTAACGCCAACTGTCTCCACGTTTCCTCTGAAGGTGTGCTGTGGTCTCCGAAACAGGAGATTAACAGCAGACCTTTAAGTCCTATAAGCTGTAAGGTGGGGCCTCCATGGATCCGACTAGTTTGTCACACGGATGCTCATTTGATTGAGGTCTGGAGAATTCGGAGGCCAAGTCAACATCTTGAACTATTTTTCATGTTCTCCAAACATTTACTGGACAGATTTGGAGACTGGCAGGACACATGATCCTGCTGAGAGGCTGCTGCCCTTAGGGAGGACTGTTGCCATGAAGGCGTGTACTTGGTGTGCACAAGTGTTTAAGTAGGTGGTCAATGTAGCATTCAAATGAATGGCAGGACACAGGTTTCTCAGCAGGACATCTTGCTTTCTTCACAAAGAGCGTCTTTAGGCCAGCTTTTACACACACACACCCAGCCATGCACATAATGTAAAGTAAAACAAACCACACCACCTTCATTCGTTGCACCACAGTAGAGTTCTGATGTTCACATGCTCACTGAGGCATTGTGGTGGTGGGCAGGCATCAGCATGGGCTCTCTGACTGGTCTGCAGCTACACAGCCCCATGTGCAGCAAGTCGTGTGTTATTCTGACAACTTTCTATCTTAGCTGACATGAACTTTATCAAACGAATTTGTGCAACAGTAGCTCTTCTGTGGGATCAGACCAGACATCAGTGAGGCTTAGGCACCCATGACCCTAACGGTGGTTCACTGGTTGTCCTGGATACCAGGAACACCACAAGACCTGCCCTTTGGGTGATGCTCTGACCCCGTCACCCAGTCATCAAAAGGTAATCAGATCTTTAATTTCATTTGTTTGCATTGCTTTCAACATATCAGCTTCAAGAACTGAAATATATCCCACCCCTTGACAGGTGCCACTGTAACAAGATAATCTGTTACTCACATCAAATGGCTTTAATGTCATGGTTGATTGGTGTACTGCCATGGACTGACATCAAGTATTGGGGCTTAACAGTACTTTAAGAAGTATTCCGATTTTTAATTAGATTTAATTTAGACTTATTTTATTTTATTGTAGTATTCTATCTTACATTTTATTTTACATTATTCTGGTGTCTTGTGTCTGGTGTCTGTGTGTTGTGGCAGTCGCCCCATAAGCAACTTCCTCCGGGATAAACAAAGTTTTCGGATTCGGATTCCGATAAGCTACCATTTATTCAAAAATAATCAGGAGCAGATGAAATTATTCTGGACCTAAAAGTCTTGGCAGCAGAAGTATCTGAGTGTGTGGTTACTGAGCTTTTTGTGCACTGGGGGTTCTAGTGCAGTTTTCTCTAAAGAGTTAGACAGTAACACCCTTTCTCTTTCTTTTCATCTCTTGATCACATCCAGTTTTCTGCCATTGTGATCAAAGCCTGTATCTGAGCCAGATTTGAGCTATAGACGCTATCCAAAGAAATGAGCTCCATGCCACTGGCTAGACGTAAGATGCTTTCCCCTCGAAGAGGGAACCAGATGCTGGACAGCTGTCTGGTGAGATCCTGGCTGTGCAAACACAAGACTATTAAACCTGACAAAAATCTCATTTTATCCTTCTAATGCCACAGCAATCCAATCCAATATGGACAGAATAATGGAGACAACTTCTTTAAAGGGACTTACCAAGAAACAGGTGAGTCAGTTTATGGGTAAACAGTAACAAAGATCTAGTCATCAGGATGTGAGTGAGGCTTCAAACCAAATACTAAAGAGGGCCAATAGGAGGCATCTGAATTATTATAAAAAAGCAATATTACGACATATCCCCAAACTGCATCAGCAAAGACGATCTGTGGTCATCCATCTGAGCTTAATGGCAGTCACAAATTTAACAAAGTCATTGCTA
Source organism: Brachypetersius gabonensis (assembly GCA_037577145.1). NCBI lineage: Eukaryota > Metazoa > Chordata > Actinopteri > Characiformes > Alestidae > Brachypetersius > Brachypetersius gabonensis. The sequence goes on along the minus strand of JBBJLR010137528.1, from coordinate 6,079 downwards.
AACACCAGTAAAATTTTGCATTAAAAATGACCAGAGACTTAAATCTGTGATAATCTGGAATTTATAACTGGACAAGCTCTCGCTACTCATGATCCAAGGCATGCACAAAAAAAATCTGGCCTTCAGCACCGCGAAGAAAGCCAAAGGAAGCTCTGAATATTGCCTGTTGCCAAAGATTAAACATGGTAGTGGCTCCATAATGGTTTGGTTGGCCATCTTGTTGGAGGTCTTATGATTCCTCTGCATAGCGATATCATAGCCAAGCAATATGACATCATTTTATAGTACCAGGTGCACCCAAAGCTGCATTTTTGAAAAAGCACTTTTGCACATGTAGTCCAGCCAGCTTCCTATCATCTAGGGGACATTTGGTCTCCACAAAGTGCTAAATACACGACCACACATACACACACGTGTGCACACACCTGACCCTTCCACTCTCGTCCTTAAATGACCCACTGCAATTTACATATGAATTAGTGGACTGGACAGAAGCGATCAGGCCTGGCACTCTGGTTTCCAGGCCCATCACTCGGGGGGGGGCTTAGAAATGATTTGTCATCTGCTGCAGTCAATACAGCCTCGTAACTGCAGTTACTGAAAACTGCTGCTGGAACACATCTGGGACGCGCAGGCAGCTCATTCTACAGGATCATATTCCTGCAGCTGGAGTCAATAATTTAGATCATTTGAATGTAAATTATTTTATCTTGAGCTTATTTGATCTTAACTTGCTGCTTAAACATGTTTAAAGATGTTTTAAAACGAGGCTTCTTCCGGTGTAAACATTAGTGAAATGCTAAGCTAGCTCAATATAGCTCTTTCTAGGTAACTACCGCATTAGAGTTACCCAAATTACATCTGCACATAGTTGACATATTAGTAAAACTGACTAGTTGGTTGTTTTGGCTCTATAATTGGAGGAATATTTAACTAGCAAAGTTTAAATTTCAATGTGAGACTGGCGCGGGCCCGCTTGAGGCCGCTTCTGCACTAAAGGGTTAAATACGCCTTTGTTCAGTCTCGCATACTGAACACGTACAGAACAAGCCAAAACATCAGAGGCATACCACAAAGGAAAAGGACAATTCAAAATGAGACTGTCCAGACTATTTCTCCTAGAAAAACTGAGCTCAGTTTAACATCAGTATGAGATTCTGGCCTTTGACCTGTAATTTCAGCCCGATCCCAATTTAAGATCTTTCTTTTCTCTCACTGCTCTGATCTTTATTTGTCTCAAATAATCAGATGTTGAGATAAACCAGAAGATACAAAAGAAAACGTGGTTGTCTCATACAACATCTGATATGTGTCTTAGTTATCAAATTCAAGTCTCAGCTACCAGAGTCAGACAGAGCGATCCATACAGATCCATCCATCTGAGAAGAGCAGAAGAATGTGAGGAGAGCAACTTGCTTAAAAATGCATAAGCAAAGCTACATTTGCTTCTCAAGCCTTGTAGCATTAGAAAAATGTAAGATTACTTTACAAGGACGCACAGTCTTAAGTCTACAGAAACACTTAACTTTTCTACCTCTTTTTCAGCATCTTATGCCACATTAATATTAACTTTATGTAAATGTGTGTCCCCTTTCATGGTCCCTTTCGCACAAAAGTTTCTTTTGTAAATTGAATAAGATATATTAAACTTAATAAAAATAGAAAACTTTAAAACTATTTCACATGTAATGCTAAACTGTAAAATCAGCTCAAGCTATAAGTCACCTGGCATTACCTGATTACATTATTCTAAATGCCTAAAATGTGTTTTCATTCATTCTTAGCCAAGTGCCGGTTCAACTGGTCTTAATCATTAGAACTCTGTAAATATTCAGTAAATATATACGGAGTAAAACCAGTGTTTGTTCTACTACATGCTCGCTACTAGCTGCTATTTTGCTCCGCCGCTCTCCGGACCCCCTCCCTTCACAGGTTTTCCCCATCCACTTGTGGGCGGAGACTATCCTGAAAGTTCTCCCGTGTTCAAAGATATTGTGTTTTTATTCAATTTGTTTTAAAATCTTAAAATAAAAGAAATTTGGGCATTTTTGCTCTCAATGGGCTTTTGTGTGTGACACCATTTTTAAAACCCCAGTAGTGTTTTTTATTATTACGTTTTATAAATTACAATAACAATAACAATAACTGGTTTTGTGTTACATAATAACACCAAACAAAGCTCAGGATGACGTCTGACACCAGCATCAACTTCCATGTAAGGAGTTGTTTTGCAGTATGACGACCATTTGCTGCACTGATGGCACGGATCCATGGCGCTCGCATTTAAAGGGTTAACCCCATATTATTTAAGTGATAAAGTATGAAATTCCCATGTTCTGCATACAAAACAGTGGTTGCTTCTTCTATCTCAGCATTTCTAACTTGTTATCCCTCAAACAGAAATAGATCCACTCATTAATCATTGAAACTATCCTCAGTACAACTGGAAAGGTATCACACTCTTCACATACGCCCCCTGGAACTTGTTTCCTCACCGGGGGCGCAGTTGTCCACCAGGGCGCCCAGCGCCTTGCCATCCCTCCAGTCCCGGTGGAAGTTGTTGATGGGGAGCTGAGGAACCTTGTTCTGGATCCAGCCCAGAAGGCGCTGCTTAGGGGTGAGCTTCTTGGCATCTTCATCATCTTCATCCTCCCACATGGGCATGGAGATGGAGTAGTGCAAGATGAGCGTCCATATCAGCCCCAGGATCAACTTCAGGTTGCCGTCCACTATGGCTTTACTGTCTGAAAACAGAAATGGACAAAGAACTGTTCAAATCAAATCCTTTTTTAAATACAACACAGGGATGATACAGAAAAGCAATGAAATGTCAATGGCTTTTTATGTGGATGTTTGAACTTTATATACAATGTCCATCATCACAAAGTCAGAAGTGCTGTATATATTAATGAGTCAGAAAAAGTGAGCAATAAAAAGATAAAGATTATATATCATATATATGACAAAAGCACAAAGAACACACACAGATAAGAAAGCATGTTTAACAGATACAGTGCTGTACTTCTAATTTCTGCTCTTCGCTGCCGAAGAACCTGACCCTCTTGTATTTTTAATATAGTCTTGAGAAACAGTAGTAAAGGCCTCCTGACTTTCAAAGACTCTTTCAGTCCAATCCCTGGACCTGATCAGTTTCAGAGGAATCACAGTGACCTACGTATGAATCATTCAAGCAGAACAAACCACAGCTAACTCAAGGCCTGAACCAGTGAAGAAACAGGAGCAGATGACTCCAGGTGATCAGCCGGTGATCAGTATACTGGTGGTGCTGAATTCTGGTGGTGAATGCTGAGACAGTTTGACAGGCACAACATAGTATGTTTGCTCCAACAAGGTGACTAAAGGAAAATATAAAGAAATGAGATGCTCAAGACTGCACGGTACTGAATGTTATTTTCTGATTCTGCTCGCCAGCAATGAAACAAGATACAAAATCAATCAATTCATATGACAATAACTCACTGTAACCACTGGGCTGTTAACTGACTACATGCATAGGTTTCACAGAAAGTACTGACAGATAAAAGAAGACAGAATGTTCCTGAGAGCAGTGCAGGACTGTACACTGCAGTACAGGGGAAAGCATTTCAGCATTTCCAGTGTTGCTCGTCCGGAAGGTTCACCTGCACTAACACTCACACTTAAAAGCAGATGAGGCTTCATTCCTCTGAAGAACTAAACGGCCTTCATACAACAGCACAGCACCGGGCACGGCTCTAATGAGACACATGCCTGATCCGCTTCTTCTGGGATAACTGCAACATCTGTGTTTGTCTTCCGCTGATTCCTCACTGCCAGTTTATCTACAGTTTGTGTGTGTGTGTGTGTGTGTGTGAGGGAGTGTGTGTGGTGCTGTGTCGATACACTTTCCAGGACTAAACATCTGGGCCCCTGAGTTGAGGAATAAAGCTGTGTGTTACTGCTGGCACGTGTGTGACTTTTTCCATTCTGCAATGTTCTCTTTGTTCCTGCCCTCATCAGGAGGTTTACTTCTACATTTACTACCAGTCTTTTGTTTTTGATCTCACTGCCACTCACCACGACCTATCCATGCTCCACCCACAAATGCTTTTTGTTGCTAGGTTAATGTAGAAATGAACCACATGATTGATTCATAATTGGAAATCAACTGTTTGATCAATTTTTTGTACATATCTGCTCATAGAAGGGGGTTCTTAGAGAGTGGGGTTGGAGTACCTGTATGTGGGCTCCTAAATTTAATCAGTATGCCAAAGATAAAACAGTCGTATTAAAAATAAGAATTCCTATGAAAAACATGCTAGTTTCCTAATGATTACTTTAAAAGACCTCTAGACTAAAATCATCATGTAGCTAAGACTGCATACTCAACCTGGAAACTCTCTCTAGGAAGCTATAATTTGGCCCAACAGCCCATTTGAGATATTAAGAGATAACCAACATTTACACAAAAGTAATTTATATTTTAGCTTTCATAGCAAGAATAAGGAATAAGCTGAACACTAATAACTTGATTAGTGATATTATCTCCCCCTTGTGGAGAATGTCCACACTGCAGAGCAAGCCTTTAAAAGGCAAATACATTTATGGCATTTAGCAGATGCTTTTATCCAAAGCGACTTCCATTCCCTAACTACAGGGGGCAGTCTCCCTGGAGCAACTTAGGGTCTTGTGGGCAGTGAGATGTTATGTTGGTGGTATGTTGAAGGTAGGATTCGAACCCATGACCTACCCAATGAGCTAACTCCACCCTTATATATACACTGATTAAATACACTGATTACCATTCAAACTATGTAACAATTATAGATTAAAGGAATTATTATGACAGCCCTGAAACGTGATAAATGGATGTGAATTCTACACAGAAGAGTGAGTTACAGAGGAAATGTAGTAAATTGAGGAAAGTGCAGGCATTTGAGCACAGTTTCTCTTAAACATTATGCTCTTACAGTGTACAATAGATATGTTATCAAATGTCACACTTATAATGCCACACTAATAAATGTTTAGCATGTTCCAATGCCAAACATGTTTGAAAACAATTATCTGTTCTAGTGGATATAATTCCAATGTCATTGTGCATCCCTGAGCAAAAGTGCTGTAAGTTTGGAAAAATGAATTAAGCAAAACTTAAGTACAACTACTTAGTAACTTAGTAACATTTAGAACTGCAGTGGAACTTCTTAGTACATCCAGGGTCTTCTAACGCAATGAAGTGTGTTACGTGTTAATGTTCTCTTTAGGGCTAGAATAAAAGGATGAATCTGAACAGTTAGTGGGACCAATGCCAGAGCAGCCCAGAAGAAAAACAGATTGAACAGTAAATGACTAAAATGGAAGTAAAAATAGATGGCTTTCCTCACTAATGTACCTTTGAATATACTCTTAAAAAGTACAAATCTATCAAACCTTGAGTGAATGCAACTAGTTACTTTACAGAGTGAATGCAGCTAATATGCTTAACAGAATTTTGGCAAAACCGAATTGACCTACATCTAGAGGGAGTTATTTATAGCAAAGGACATTTATTTTGAAAATAGTGTTGGAAAATACTGCCTGAGTAACACCAACTAATGGTGCCGACTATTACTCTAACTAAAAAAAAATCTTGACAAAACATGACAAACAATACTTTCAGCCTGTACTATCAATGTGAGCTTTCAATTACTTACTAAAAACTAGTAACACACTCTATATTTTGGAGTTTAGAAAGTGTAGAGCAAAAATTATTTTCTCTACAGTTTCCCATCGGGCTGAACACACATACACCACCACACACGTAAGTGTATGTTTACACTTGATGTGGCAGAAATGTGGTGAACACACTAAGTGGTGGTAACCCAGCGGAGTGCCACGCTGTCCTGCGCTGCGGTCGGACTGTCAGTGTAAAATCCTGGACTCCGGAGAAAAACATGAATCAAGATGGACACTACTGAGCCTCGGAGCAGAGCCCAGGGGCTGATGTCATTTAACCCTGGCTCTGCAGAATGAGGTCAGTTTAAATAAAACACACACACACACACACACACACACACACACACACACACACACACACACACACACACACACACACACACAC
>JBBJLR010137511.1:0-16703 GCA_037577145.1 Brachypetersius gabonensis | reverse complement strand
TGTCTCTGTAACTAATGACTGTAAGACTGTCCCTGTAACTAATGACTGTAAGACTGTCCCTGTAACTAATGACTGTAGTTTGCTCTGGGTAAGGGCATCTGCCAAATGCCACTTGTAAAAATTGCATTGCACCTTGTAGATGCTGAATTTTAAGGGATATGGGATAAAGATAAATATTTAATCGGGACATCTTTTGTGAGTAAAGTGAGCAAACTACATGTTAGAAGTGGACCTGTAGTTACTGAGAATGGTAACGAGCTACCCTGAAAGTGAGTAGTGTTAGCTAACGCCCCATCTGTATGCAGTGGTACAGATGGTAGTGCTGGTGGATGGTAGGCTGTGGGTGAAGGGGAAGTGTGTGGTGGAGTGGGAGAGTTGCTGGGACTGCCAGGCTGCAAGTGCATGTTCTTGGAAGCACTAAGGGACTGAAGAACAGCAAGATGTTCAGCAGTCTGTAACAATGAATGGGCTTCTCTGGGAACTTGGAAAGTCTTCAGGGGTAGTTAGATAATGACTTATGGAGGTTTTCTGCATATGTGGGTGCCTAGCAGCTCGATGATAACTCCAATTGTCAAAAGTTCTCAGAAGATGCCAGTCATCTCCAAAACACCCATTAAGACGGACTTTCTCCATTATGGGGTGTCTGATCATTTACATTTAAAGCCTTTGGCTAATGCCCTTACTCAGAGCAACTTAAAATCATTAGTTACAGGGACAGTGTTACAGTCATTAGTTACAGGGACTCTCCCCCTGGAGACACTGAGGGTTAAGTGTTTTGCTCAAGGACACAATGGTAGAAAGTGGGGGGTTTAAAAAATTGTGGTCGTTGGGCTCACAGATAAATATTTTAAACCACTAGGCCACTACCACCTTAAATATGTGACCACTAACTATTTGGTAGGTATCTAGAATATACAACTCTGCCAAAAAAAAAGAGACGAGACTGCAATTTATTTTGAAATCAGCATTTGTATGAATATGACAACCATTCCATGCCAGTGTCTGTTAAATTCCTACACAAGCACCTCATTCTGCTTTATGAGGTACTGATTAGTGATCACCTGAATCACATCTTATTTAATGAGGAAAAGTATAAAAACACTGCTGTAATCAACTCTCTCCTCTCACACTGAGACCAGTTGAATAGTAAAACACTACTAGAAGTTTGTCAAAGGTATTTATTGTCAATTCGTTTAAGAGTGAACAAGAGATTTCTTTTATTTGAATTATTCAAGTTCTGTAAACACTGAATCATTTCTTTTATTTTGTCGTTCAGTTCAATACTTGCATCTACAAAAGATAAAACATGAGAAACTGAACATTTTTGCAGTGCTCAGTTTTTTCTGGAGCTGTGTATAACCCTATGCAAAAGCAGGTCAAACACAGTGGGTCATTCTCATCTGACAGTTGGAGCGAATGTTTCCCTGACCCTTGGCTGGCTGGTATCCTGAGTGTTGCCTGATCCAGCTGACTGCTGTAGGCAGAGTTAAGAACTGAACCCTGATCTCTGTCTCTAGAAGCGCTAATAAGGCTCGCCCTCAGTGATCCATCTTCATCAGCAACACTTCGGACTGACCAGGAAACCTAATTGGAGCCCAGTGATCAGAGACAGGAGTGGAGGAGAAACAGGGTGTGAAAAATGAGTTTAAATTGCTCTTCTAGTGAAAGATGAGCCTACATCAGACATTTTCTCAAGATGTTTACACAAGCAAATCCAACACTTCTTGGACCTTGGAGTCAGGCTGGTTGATGTAGCAGAAATCTCAATAATAATACATAAAGGCACCTGAGCAAAAGGTCACCTAGTGCAGCATATGAAATATTGCAAGTGTGCAATAGTACAGTATTCTTTTAGGTTCCAAAATAAATTGAAATGAGCAAAAGGCTCATACAATATTTGAACGTACTAAGTAAGTCTTTATTTGATAATTGCCAAAAATAAATTCTTTAAGGAAAAACACAGAAGGAAGAAAAGGACACATAAGTAAATACAATGGCACATACAGGCTGACATTCTTGTAACCATGTTGTTCTTATACACTGCTTGTTTATAGGCTTTCTGTATGGTCTAAATCTTTATATCCATATATCTTTCATGTTAACAATAAAATTAATTTAAGGCTATATTACATTTAGGATAAATAAAGGTGTGTAAGTTGGAATTACTGTGATGATTACTTTGTAATTTTGTTTATTTATTTATACTTACAAATCATTATTATTTAGTAAGAAGGTTAAACTCTTGCCCAGCATTGTTGGAGTTAGTGCAGTCTTCGGTGCAGCAGATTTTAGTTACTGTTGTTTAATGAGCGAAGTAGGGTAGGCATTCATCTTCACTGTACACCTTCTTTATTACACTGTCAGAGACACACATGGCCCACATGAGGTACAGAACAGTGAACAAGGCCAGAGAGGGGGAAGGTAGAGTGTTCTGTTCTGCAGAGAAAATGCTCTGCGTAAAACATGCAGTCGAAAATATGGGTAATTTATTTCACTGATGAAGAATAATGAATGTACTTTCTGACTAATTTTGATGTTAGAAGAGTTAACAAACTGACATTTGATCAACTGAGGGTGGAAAATCAGACCCTGATATAACACACAACTATGGCAAACATGCTGAAATGTTTAGTAACTCAAAAAGGTATACATTAAAAAGCCCATCTAATTATTTAGAAATAGTTTAAGGTTTTTTTTATTCACTGGCTTGATTTAGAGGCTGACAGTGATGACTTATCATTTTTAATTGAGGTTTTTCTCCAGAGGTTAATGGGATATTATAGCTGCACAACAAATTGTGCTAAAATTGGCATCTTGATATTTTACTGATTTGATTCAAGGATGAATACATCTGGGAATGTCACCACAATAACTGGACTTATTTTTTCATGAGAATTATTGGTATTAATGGTATTTCAGATTTACAGCAGTAAACTTGGCTCTTTAATAACACACTGACCATGATCATGTAATGTCTCGCCAGTGGCCGGTAGAGGCCACTGTTTTAGGTTTTTGGTCTAGACTCTTATTTTGACATTCGTGTATTTTTGTATCTTGTGTCTCGGTTTCAGGTGTCTTGTGTTTGCCTTAAGTGATTATGTTTGTTCATTGGTTCATGTATTGTATTTAAGTTCTAGGCATGTGTATGTTTCTTGGCTGGTCATCCCTCACAATGACCCTCACCTTCCCTGATCCTCATGTGTCTTATACGTAGTTTTGCTTTCTGTTTTAAAGGTCCTCGTACCTGTTTGTTTTGGTTTCTAGTTGAGTCTGTGTCGTTTTGTAAATAAACTCCTTCACTTTGGAACCTGCTTGCGCCTCACCTCACTCCCCGTGCACGGCCCGACGTGACAGATCAGTACGTTTTTTGTATTAAGTGTTGCACGAACAACGACGGCAAGTTTGTTTGCATGACATTTAACAATCATGAGTTACATAAAGCACAAGGTCTTGAATTTTTGTGGCGGGGAAAGACATCTCTAACATCAAACATTCTGTTCAAAATAGAAAGGATTAAATAATTAAGTGGAAGGAGAAATAGGGACGCCTTTGTAAACTGTGGGGAAATACTGGGGAAGCTGATGGTGAGTGTGGCTGTAAAGACTATTCTGACATGCACGTAAACAGGATATAACTACAGCTCTGGAAGAAAACATGCAAAAATATTCAGTTTCTCAGGTATTAACTTTTATAGGTTCAAGTACTGAACAGCTTTGCCTTAGTTTTTAAGAACTACTGATTATATGTCTCCTAATTTCCAAATAAAAATATTCTTCTTTATAGAACTTGAATTCAAAGAAAACAAATCTCTTGTTTACTCTTAAACAAAATGGCAATAATTACCTTTAACGAACTTCTAGTAGTATTTTACCATCCAACTGGTCTCGAGAGGAGAGTGTTGATTACAGCAGTGTTTGTATACTTTTCCTCATTAAATAGGATTTAATTCAGATGATCACTAACAAGTGTGGAGTTAGAAACTAAAGGTGTGAGGCTGAATGTTGTTAGTGTGGATGTCCTGCAGGTTGGGTGTGAGATGGAGGAGAAAGAAGGAGTGTTGGATGGGGGGGTGATGAGGAGATGATGGGTAGGGATGGTGTCAAGGATGTCAAGGATGGTGGATTTTGCAAAGAGGATGGCTGTGGTGAACACATATTTTAAGAAGAAGGAGGAGCACAGGGTGGTGTATAAGAGTAGAGGAAGATGCACGCAGGTGGATTATAGAGACAAAGATGGATCAGGAATGATTTCATTAGAGGGACAGCTCGAGTTGGACCTCTTGGAGGAAAAGTGAGAGTCGAGACTTTGGTTTAGACATGAGGAGAGACCCTGAGTGTGTTGGGAGAAGGATGTTGAGGAGAGACTCTGACTGTGTTGGGAGGAGGATGCTGAGGATGGAGCTGCAGAGAAGAGGAGAGGATGAAGGTCTAGTTGGAGGTTTATGGATGTGGTGAGGGAGGACATGCAGGCAGTTGGTGTGAGAGAGGAAGATCCAGAGGACAGAAAAATATGGAGAAAGTTGATCGCTGTGGAGACCTCTAATTGGGAGCTGAAAGTAGAAGTAAACTTGAAAGAGCCCATGAGACCCATGAAAAGATATTTTTGTAGTTTCATGTTCTCATTTCTCATTTCTCCATGGCAATGTTACAGTCTCATTTTTATTATTTAGATATTGAATACTTCTGTATAAATGGGCATGGACAAACTGGTCAGGCTTTCAGATGTAAATCTTAAAAATAAAATCAAAAGTGTTTGCACAAAACATAAAACGTCTTTATTTTTTCAAAAAGTGAGGGACACACCCTTTGTCTGGATAGTCTCCCTTTAAAATGTAGTTTTAAAGTAGCTGTTTATGTATCTGTTTTGAGTTTTGTGGAATGGAAGACTTGCATTGAGAGAAGCTAGCATCTTGGACATTCACTTCCATATCTCATCACATGAGTAAACAGTGTGAAAGGATGGTATTCTATTTAGCTCTAAAGTGTGAATGGAAAAATATGGCCTCTAAACAATAACCAGGGGTTACAGCAACCCGGGGCAGGGCTGATTTGCTCAGGGGAGCCTCGACAAAACGAGATGGACGGCTCTTTCCGAGTGGGCACTGGTTTGTGCCCAAATTTGGTAGCGTTTTCATTTTGGCATCCGTTCTCAAAGGGTCCGGTGCGAACATGGCTGTCATTACTTCTGGATCTCTGACTGCTCTCTGTCAGAGAGAAAGCGTGCATTTGTCTGTTTTATAGTAGGCAGAGCATGAATCAGCCTTGCCCTCTTTTCCCTCTCTCCCTCTCTCTCCCCTTTTCACTCACCACTGGCCTTTGAAGTCATACACCCAGACCAAACCGTGCGTTCCATCTGGACAGCCTGCAGCCACAGTCGGAAACGCTAGTCACTGCCTGCATACGCTTGAGAGAATAAGCCAGAGAAGTCTCGGGGTGCAGCACTCTCAGTTTGGAGGGAATTGCACTGGAGGGGTCATCCTGTGAATACGTCTTATGTGTTTTTTCACTACAGAATGTGGTTAAGCATTCTCTGAAATCATTCTCACTCTCTGAAATCAAGATTTGAGATTCCTTATTTGTCACATGCATAGTTATACAAGTACAACATGCAGTGAAATGTACCACTGCTTTTATTACTGTGCAAACATTGTAAAAATGTGAACATTTCTTCAACGTAAATCTAAAAAAGTAATATAGCTTAAACAAGGAGCAACACAAGTTAGAAATTTGAAAAATAAGTGTAGCAGCAATCTGACAGATTGACACATGTACAATATGCAAAGTGGGATGTTACTTAAAATCTATGGCTTCATTGCTACATGGCAAATGTGTATGTGCAGTGAACGTTTGGACCTGCTGCTGCTTCCTGCCCTTTCAATTAAATTGAAATGAAATAAAATTCTAAACTTCCATGCTGTTCGCATATAGACGAACCAGGTTGTGAACAATGACTCACCTCAGAAATGCAGAGATGTGCTTGTGTTCACATTATTTGTTTTAGACGTTGTGTAAATGTTAGCCCATTTTTCTTCCTTGTCTCACTAAAATTCTCTTTAGAGTTTACTGAATGAGGCCGTGTCTTAATTATTAACAAACTTATTTGAGGCCTGTGCCTGATTACGATTAACTGAGGTGAACTCATTTAGTGAATTTTTTTAATTTACCTTGTGCAAACCATGGCAAGACAAATTCCCACACATAAAAACTGAACTACATTAAGGCCACCTTTACTGTACCTAGATTAGAGCTAGTTGTAGAAATATAGTTGTATACCAGCTCTGCCCGTTATATGTGCATATAAAATGGAGCACACCCCATTTTAACCAGTTACTGTAGATCAGGGCTATTCAACTTCAGTAGCAAGTGGGCCGGATATAAAAGACACTGGTGGTTCGGGGGCCGCAGAATTTCGTGCTGTCCAGGCTATTGTTCCCGGGGCCGGTTTATCCGGGGGGAGGGGGGCTGATGGGATTCCGCGTATGCCCGATGGCCAGTCCAGCACTGTGTCAGTCCTGCTTTAACCATCAAACATAGCGGCTGTAACGGCGTCCGGTTCTAAACGAGAACTTTGACTGTTAAAGTCGTTAGAGTAGATACATCACCGAACTAAAACTACAACGATTTTCCCCCCCGCTGTGTGTGTGACCGGATTCTCCTTCGTTACTGCCAGCTCTGTTCTGCTCATTTTCTGACAATTTCCGCCTCTTTCGGCTGTGATTGGCTAATAATTTGGCAACTTCTGTGCTTGGATTAGCTAATTTTATACAGCACAGCAGATAATCAGTCTTGGCAAAAGTTGCAGGGGACTACCAGCCATTCATGATCCAAAACCCATAACTATATTAAATCACAAAAATCACACACTGATTTACTGGCAGCCTTGTGGGCCATAAAAAATTTCAAAAGGGCCGCTAGTTGAATAGGCCTGATGTAGATGTTTTCCACGCAGTTATCCACATTACAAACTTCTGTTACACTATAAATCACATGGGCTTAACAGTACCTTCATTTACCCTTGAAAATACACCAAATACCTTCATTTGAATTAAGTGGCCATTAATTTGTGAAACTGAACCCTTAATTTTACCTTAAAATTTGATTTAAGGCGTGAGTGCGAAACCCCTTCATCTTAAATTGAAAGTCTTAATTCAGGAGGTTCTATTATTTAAGGGGCAAATTTAAAGAAAGTAAAGGGAAGATTCAGTAGTTTTCCCCCTTAATCAGCCATAATCTGTTCACTTTTTCCCTTGTTTTTCCTTCATTTCCTGTATGATCCCATTAAGGGCATAAGATTAAGGTGTCTGGTTTCATAGCCACTTTAGTTAAGTGAAGTTTGAGAATTCAGCTGTTGATGAGTTTTCTTCTGTTGTTACCTCCATGTTACATATTCCTATCAGAGTTAAAATTCAGAACCTTGCACCCAGAGTGCCAGCAGGGACAGAATAAACAGTTTGACAGCCATAGATATGCACGGTTGGTGAAGGGAGAAGGGAAACAGGAGGGAATGTTTTGTCTGAAAGCGAGCAGTTGCAGTGCACAGCACAGGGATCATCCAACCACGTTCCGTCAGAGCCACCTGGATGACAGCAGGGTTTTTTTTTCACAGGTTCTCTGGAGAAGTAGTTTGAATAGTTACACAGGGTTCTGTTTATGTACCAGTGTACTGTTGTCATTTACACTGTCTATTTGAAAACATACTTTACTTATAAAACATACATTACATAGGAAATACCTATATGACCGATTTGAGTCAATATTAAGAAAAAATTTTTTGAACTGCACAACTTTGGTGCTCTGCTTGGTAGTCTTGCAACTACATCACTTGCATGTTTAATGCTAAAATACTCATGTTCCCACTGAAGTATGTTCAGTGGTGGACAACATTCAGCATTTGTTAAACTGGCCGGTCTGCAGATACGAAGCAGATGCCAGTGTTCAAGGTACATACGGCACTCGTAGCTTGGAAAGAATTCTGTGCAGTATCTCAGATGAACCAGTAAACGTCCCACTACTGATTTGACATGTCATAGTCATGTTACCCATTTTTCCTGCTCCCAACTCACCAACTGCAAAAACTGACTGTTTATGTCCTGCCTAATATATCCCATCACTTTGAGAGGTTCCACTGTAACTGGATCATTTTAATGTTGTGATCGATCAGTGTTTACATTGTGATTGCCCTGCATTGTGCCTCATTCAAAAAACGATCTGGGCTGAAACGCTCCTAACAATTTATATTTACAGCATTTAGAAGCGTCTTCCATTCCATAATTACAGGGGCAGTCTCCCTGGAGCAACTTGGGGTTAAGGGTCTTATTCATGAACCCAGTGGTGGTGCTGAAGGTGGAATCTGAACCCATGACATCTTGATCCACAAGCACGTATCCTACCCACTAGGCCATCACCACCACCCCTAACTTCAGATTAAATGACTTGATAGACATCTTAACATCTATACAAATAGGCAGATATGTGGAATTCTTTTCAGAAAAAATGAAAAGAAATGAATTTTCAGCTTGGTTTCCGTAAATAGACCATAATGCTTACAGAGTTTGAAGAATTTAAAAACACGCTTTAAAAAAAATGATGAGCACTTTAATATAAGTTAGGCTGAGGATTAATACTACAGTAAAACGTCTTAATTTTCAGTGTTTATTCATTCATGACTCAGTTTTGAATACAATGGTGCATTTTAGTTGCCTACATGGTCACAGTTCACAGGAATGCCAGTGACTCGTCAGAGTGCCCGGAGAACACTCAGTTGAACCATTGTGTTGGGTCAACACGCTGACAGCCACGCAGTGGGAAGCTCTGTTCGGTGGAGTGTTTGAGTAGGATACAGCCAGCGTACTACTAAATGGATCACATTAAACACAGCCTCTGGGGATTTGCTCATTGCATTGCTAATGATGACAGTGGGTAATACCTTGTTTATTTTCCAGGCAAAATCCCACATAAAAAACTTTACAAATTTTTGACAAATATATGTCAAAACAATTGACATATATCCAACCTGTTTTTCACATGACAGTCAACATTTTTTAACAACAGATCATGTCTTCTCATGATCTCTTAGATCCCAAGGCTGTTTTTGATTACTATGCCTTTGAAACCTATTTCTAACTGTAGTATCTAAAATGTGTTATAGTTTTTATTGGTAGAAACACAACGTCTGCTCAGATAAGTTGTTTAAAACAATATTCTGGGCAGCCATTTCTATGCTTGATTCAAAACGTTAGCAAATTAAGAGCCTTAGAATCACTCTTTGGCCTACCACTAAGTTTACACAATATGGCCATTAGGTGTAGTCTTAAACATGGAAACTCTTGTGACAGCATCGCTGGAAAGGCCATCTGTTTGGGTCTGGCTCAGGTGCTGTTTAGACTAAAGTAAAGATGGTCTGGTTGGCTGGCTGTCATGCTCTTTCTCTAAAACCCCCTTTACTCTCTGATGAGCACCATGCTAATGAGTCTCACCTAACACCCCCCCCCCCACCCACCCACCATGATCCTCGCCTCTCTGTCACCCTGCCTGCTCCCTTTGATCTGATCACCTGCATCCATCTCCTCTCGCTTGCTTTTGCTTGGACAGCATGGCGAGTGACGCACAGAAAACAGCACCACAGCATTTTACTCGGCTTTAAAGTTTAAAAGAAAAATAAACATACAGTTTCCCCATAAGTAGTTGATAGGTCAGCAGAATTTCCTCTTTTGTTTTGCACTGGATCTACAAGACTAATGCAGCTTGCTAATGCAGGCTTGGGACAACAGTTAAGCAAACTACATGCATAAATCCTTACCACAAATACATGCATCGCTTATATCAGGTCGGTCCTGATAATGGCATCAATCTGATTATTTGATTATAATATATCTGTTATTATATTATTCTGTTATAGTTATTTGGTTATTCGGTTTGCACTGCCACTGCTGTTATACGACTCTTTATTGCCTTATCTTTATTCCTCTTGTTGCACTGAGCATGTTCATGACAAAAGAATTTCCCTCGGGATAAATAAAGTTCTTTCTTATCTTATCTTATAATTATTCTAAGTATAGTTCAATTTTAATGTCACTTCTCCTCCTACAGTATTTGAAATATGAGAATGGTTCCAATGTCAAAACGCCCATAAATATCTCCTTCGCTGTGCTTGCATATAACTTTTTGATTCGGTTGATAGGGGCCAACTATTAATTATTTAAAAATATATATGTTTCTGGTCAAGAGCAATATGCAATGAATGGGAGGGAGAACGGTTGACTGAGTGTTCTTTTGTGACTATTGGGAGAGTTAGTGGGATGTCACGCAGTGGTGTCTGCAAAGGGACATAACACACCATAGAGTCAAAAGTGCTTATCAAAAAATACAGAGCAGACTCATAAAATGGGCTTCAAAATACAGAGTGGAATGATAGTGTTAAAAGTTTTTTGCTTACGTGAATTTCTCTGCTGGTATCAATGCAGTTTGAAATTATTTGTTTCTGTTTGTTGGGAAAATAATCAGCGTGTGAAGGCTTGTTTTGCTGTTGTTGCTTGTTTTGCTGCTACACATTCAGCCTTCCCCATAAATGGCTTGGTAGGAGCTGACACATCCCCCTATCCAGCGAATTAGGTGGCTTTAAGGCTTAATGTAAATAACTGCATATAATTAATAAAAAGTAAAGTGAAATCATTATCTACAATTCCTGTAATTATGACAGGCCTACATTGGACAGTTACTGTTCATTATTGTGTCTGATGGGTAACTGACATACAGTCATGTAAACCTGTTTAAACAGTACATGTATGATAATACCACAATAATAGTGTGTGCACCTAGCTGAAGAAATGGATGAGGAAGATGGAGTGGAAAGGAGGTCACAGCGAGCAGAGATATGTTTGAAGGTGTTAGCTCATTAAACTGTACAGGCTCTGTCAGCCTTATTGTAGTTCTTCTCGCTGATAACATACACAACTTTCATGATAGTATCAAATTAGAAGTCTAGTTACTGAAAAAACACACCTTCAGGTTCAGTTCAATTGCAGTTCAGTTAAATTCAGTGAATGCATTTCATTTTGAGACTAGAGGTGTGTGTGTGTGTGTGTGTGTGTGTGTGTGTGTGTGTGTGTGTGTGTGTGTGTGTGTGTGTATATATATATATATATATATATATATATAGAGGCATAAATTGAACAAAAATAAAAAATAAAAATATTAATATTGCACTGTGCAAAAGTTTGGGCACCCTAAGAGATCCAAAGTCTCAGATTCTTTTTAGAAGGTTTCGACGTTAATCAGCTTGTTAGATCTGATGCATGGCAACAGCTGTCATTAGTAAATTTCAGCTGGTGGCAATTTCAAACCTCAGCAACCATGGGTTGCTCTAAGCAGCTGTGTAAGACTCTGAAAATGAAAATGACTGATGCCCACAATGCAGGAGAAGACTACAAGAAGATAGCAAAGCTTGCAGTTTCCACAGTGAGAAATGTAATTAAGAGATGGCAGTTCAGGGGAACTGTTGAGGTCAAGATGAGATCTGAAAGCCCAAGAAAACTCTTGGAGAGAACTGCTTGTATGCTGGTCAGAAAGACAAATCAAAACCCCTATTTGACTGCAAAAAACCTGCAGGAACATTTAGCAGACTCAGGAGTGGTGCAGCGATGCTTGCACAGACAAGACCTTCATGGAAGGGTCAACAGAAGAAAACCATACCTGAATCCCCATCATAAAACCCAACTTCAGAAGTACGCAACAGAACTGCGTTTTCAAAACAAGTGCTGTGGACTGATGAAGTTCAAATGGAACTCTTTGGACACAATCAGCAAAGACATGTTTGGAGAAAAAAAAAGGAGCAGCATTTCATGAAAAAACACCATGCCAACTACTAAGCATGGGGGTGAATCTATCATGCTTTTGGGTTGTGTTGCAAACAGTGGCACAGGACAAATTGCAGGGGTAGAGGGAAGAATGGATTCCACTAAATACCAGTAAATTCTGGAAGCAAACATCACACCATCTGTAACAAACCTGAAGCTGAATAGAGGATGGCTTCTACAACAGGACAATGATCCTAAACATACCTTGAAATCCACCATGGACTACCTCAAGAGACGCAAGCTGAAGGTTTTGGAATGGCCATCACAGTCCCTTGATTTAAACATCATTGAAAATATTTGTGTGTAGATCTTAAAAGATCTCAAAAGTTCATATAGCAGTACTTCAAAAATAAAATTGTGCAGTGCAGTACTTTTGAATGAATGATTTAAGCTTGTGTATAACAATGTGATTAATCACAGAAAACCATGTGATTAATCGCGATTATTTTTTTTGTTGCTCAGCATGAATAAAAACAATATAATCAATACACTATATTATAATACATATACTGTGTATATGACAAATATACTACAATATCACTTATGACTTTCACTTTTAAACTTTCATTCTGTATATATTACATCTTGAATTCTATTTATTCTACTATTTGCACTTCTTGTTAGATGTAAAACTGCATTTTGTTGTACCTTTACTTGTACTATGTCGTACGTGTCCGAGTTCCTTGAGGAGTGATGACAGATGGGTTGATGGTGGTTGTCTCTTCAAGTCCTAATTGTAGTGTGGGAGGGGACGCCGTTCTTGTTGTGGACAAGAAGAGCCTAAACTCATTAACCAATCAGGCAGCAGAAGTGAGGGGGTGGTGGAATATGTGAGCCAGAGCTGTGATGGAGGCATGAAACAAACATGTTACACAACTCCACATTTAGCCCTCCTCCCCTTTCCAGAGCTCATTATTTCTCATCTAAAAACATCTCCCACTTCTTGCTTATTGGTGTAGGAACCCTCTGATTAGACATCTTTACTGCAGATATCGATTGTTACCTAATGTGAAATTACACCCTCTTTTAGGCCTGAACAGTTAATTGTATTTTATACTATGATTCTCTGCCTCCACAGTTAATTAAACTAAATATAATTGACTGCAGTATTGATAAACTGAGCTAAAAGTTAATTGGCTAATGTGAGACACGCGTTAAATCATGCATTAAATCACATGCTATTGGTGCAGTGGTAATTATGTTGAAGACATTTCTGTTTGGTTACAGACTATTATTTATTTGAAATCTAAGTTTATCTATATTTTGCATTTAAAAGAGCATAAACATTATAGGTCTTTGGTTAGTTTTGATGAGTTTCTTTCCCCAGGCAGTCAGGGCCCTTAACTCATTGCCAAAAGAGGACTGTTAAACTCAACAACACGAAACACCTTCTGCAGACACAAATAACACTTTTTTTGCAATCATCAGACACGACAACACACTCTTCTGAACCAGTTTTTCATGCTAATTTCAGATCTGCAGTTTTTTCCTGTCACAACTTTTTGAATTATGAGTAATGTTAGATTTGCAACAGACTTAGTATTATTAGACTGCAGGTACCAATCAGGCAACTATTTCAATATTTTCAGTGTGAAGTCAGACAGGTGCACACTGTGGCATAGATATAATGATCGGTGGCAGTCAGCTACCACTGTTTCTTCAAAAACGCTTAGCATATGATATGCAATATTTAACTAGCTTCATCACAAAAACTATGTGCTAGGGAAAAACTAAACACAGATTCGAAATCAGCATGAAAAACACTACAAACGGTAATAGGTTATTGGTTATCAAACGGTAATAGTTCTTGTAATACTTATTTTCCCAATGACCAGGTTTGATAGATATGTCTGAACAGAAGAGCAACCGGTTGAAACGTTTAAAAAAGTTGGACCGTTTAGGTTTGACACTTCAGTTATGAGCAATGACCTCATGCATGTATCGTTCACTCGCTCGGAGCATGTCTTGGTTTATCAAAATCAGAATCGTGTTTATTGGCAAGGTATATAAGAGCGAAAACATACAGACGTTTGACTCCGGTCGATGTTGTCTCTCAAGCACAACAGTATGCAATCTACAGTATGAATATGCAGTACAGATTTATATATATAAATGTAAAAATGAATATTAATATATGTGTATGAGCATCCAAATGAACAATACAATATGAAATACAATCGAGATCTTCTGTACAGGGAATACAAAGAAATACAGAATATACACCACAAAGTGTACATAAAAAGCCGTTGCAGTACTGTAGGTGTGAAGCTGTGGGATAGTTCAGTTGCTTAGGAGGGTGATGTCGAGGGGAAAGAAACTGTTCCTGTGTCAGCAGGTCCTAGATTGCAGACTTAAATTAAAATCATGAGAAAACACATAGTGGATTGTTTAAAGTACTAAAATTTAAGAAAGAACATGGTTTAAAATGTAATTATAAATCCAATGTTTTCATGCATTAAGTTGTTTAAACAGTGAAGGGGAACTGAATACTAGCTCTACTTCCCTACTGTTTGCCAAAACAGGCAATCTTTCAGGCTGCATATAGCATTGTTTGTATTGCCCTCATTTAAAATTCCATCCTTGAGCTTAGAACTGGCTCTAACCATGTTCTTATCTTTTCTCTAAACAAACAAATGTGGAGTTGGTTGGTCAAACCTCCCAAAGGGACATTCTTCCCAGATCAGAGCTTGTGCTCTCCGGAGTCACTTAGAGCCCAAAGGGAAGATAACGGACCTAGAACAGCTTATCTTGTCTGCACATCTACTTTCTAGCTGGCCAGTCACCACCAGCCACTATATTTGGCTCCTTCATCTTCTTTTTGTAGCAATATTTTGCAGGTGTGTGTCATTTTCCAGATCAAAACTTTTTCTCCCAGACCTGATGCCACAAACCTGCATGCGGCTCAAGTCTCTCACTTTAATCAAAACATATCTGTGCTGAGGTCTCATGATGAATGGAGGCTGGGCTGATTAGCAGCAAGCCACAGAAGCTGAAAAAGAAAACCTAGTGCTCGTCACGAGGTTCACAGCAGAAGTCAGAAAACAAGATCAAGTGTGATTGTGTGCAAGCCTAAAAATATCTTCCCATTTTCCTACCTCAAAATCAACACTCCAAATTGAAGCCATGGTCAAACCTAAATGGCTGTTAGGACCGTTTCAGACTGCCATTCATTATCATGTCCCATTATCCTGCCTATGGAAGAGTGACACCGGGCTGTAAGCTGGAGACCACACCGCTTTATGTCGGCACCATTCATCTAAAAAAGGTGCTGCCGATTCAAGTCCTTCAATGCATCACCACTCTCGAATGGCATTAATTACAGCAAGAGTAATGGATTTGTCAGTCAAGCCCTAATTACGTGTAATTCTACTCATCTTCTCCCATCCACCCCACACCCATGATCTTTGAGAGTGTGTCATGATGAACCGCTCGCTAGCATCTGAATGGGCTGCGCGTGTTGCCAAGGTAACGGCTCTTCTGGGCCTGGGCGCTGAGAGTAGTGGGTAGGCTGGCGTTGGTGGTAGTACATTAATCGAGTACCTCTGTGGTCCCACTAGTCTTGGGCTTTGAACCCACAACCTTCTGATTGCAGGAGCAGCTCCCTAACCACTAGGCCACCAGCTGCCCCAGTGTTGCATCATTCCATGCAGGAATCGAAGATGAGGAAGGCCACACTGCAATGTTTACACCCAGATGTATAAGCACTTATACTGTCTGTATACAAACCCCTGGGGTTTTCTATACTACCAAAAAATCTTGTATTGTGTTGAAAGATTCTACCTCTACAGTGGCTCCCACACTGAGACCTCACATGCTGAAATACTTTTTGTCACAGACACACACCACATGATGCACCACAACAGCCAACAGCATTTCCTGGACATTCAGAAAGAAAGGATGGTATAAAACTCAGAGTTCTCTGCATGCCTTTTATAGTTTTCTATCGGTCAGTCAAATGTAGCCAATAGGACAAAATTCAATTATAGCACACGAAAGACTGTTTTATTATTTTTAAAAAATGATAAAAATGAAGAGTCTTATTACTTTTCAGTGTGAATTCATATGCTCAGTGCTCGTTACTATAAAGTGAGCAGTCAGAACATTCTCCATGGGGGGGCTACTAAAACAAAAATTAAGAAAAAGAAAAAGAAAAACCCACACCGGCAGAATCACACTATGCCCGTCATTGCAGTGGAATTACTTTGTAACTAAATTTATCTTGGACATGAAGAAAACTAGAATGTTTTTTATTATAAATAGTGTGGACAAATTATAAATGCTCTATTTACTCTTTTTTTACTAAGAGGGAAGTAATCAAAATATTTTTTTATGCTTTACTAAGCATCAAAATAATTACTAGATTACTTAGTTACTAATATAACTTATAGGGAAACCAGTTGTCACAAAGATTTGACAGTTTTGGAACAGTCAGAGGTGAGCCACTGTGTGCTTCGCTTCACTTCAACACAACCATAAATATTGCTCACCCGTCCCTTAAACGTAGGTCAATGTACTAATTGAAAGTGATACTTTGGAACAACATCTTTATCCAGTTTTCCAGTGATTTTCCAGTGGTACTGTAAGAGCATCCAGGGTGTCTGGGTGGTCAGGAAAACAAAGCAGCAAAGCGAACATTACTGTTGGTTAAGCATGGTGGGGCGCAGAGGAGTAAGCGCTTTGCTAATTAAGAGACCTATAGGAGGCGGCTGAGGTTAGTGCCTGTTTTCTGCCACCACTCACACAGAGCTGTGATAACAGATACGCACTCGCGCGCACACACACACACACACACACACACACACACACACACACAAACACACACACACACACACACACACACACACACACA
>JBBJLR010137494.1:0-16703 GCA_037577145.1 Brachypetersius gabonensis | reverse complement strand
TGACTAATAGTTAACGGTTTTTGATGATCAGAAACATTTTGTGTGACACACATGCAAAAGAATAAGAAATCAGGAAGTGGGCAAATACTTTTTCACACCACTGTACTTATCATATCAGCAGCTCCACTTTACTGTACCTCTGTTTACTGCCAGAATAGTAACCCTTATGTTCTGTCACTTGACTAGCTATAACTTATCTGCACTGATTATAAGGAACTAGCTTTAGACAGCAGTTGCTCTTGGCTGGGGGAGGAGCATGTGGGGAGTCGTACGCAGCCAAACAAGTCGAGAACATTTTGGCATTGGCCCCAGCGATTGTAGACCCGAGGAAGGTGATGACCTGGGGAACCAACGGTGATCATTTGGGCTAGATAAATGTGCAGAAGACAAAACTTTGGAAAACATCTCATTACACTATGCATGTGTACACAGCTGTTGATGGCAAAGTAACCTTAAACCTTGAACCTTTGATTATTTCGCAGAACTCCTCATTACAACACTATACAACATCACTATTACACAACACTGCACAACATTACACCACTTTCACACATCACTACACATTAGACCTCTGTTACAATACACTACACAAAAATATTAAATTATTATATCTGTGTTATGCGGGAATCCACTACTAATAATTTATTTATTAATTATTTTGTTTAAAGTAAGTATGTAAAGAGAGAAGCCCTTCAGGACCAGAGCTGCTTTAACAAGAACTTTAAATGAGCTGGAAAGTTTGAACAAAGTTAGCCTAAAGCTAAAACTCAGTGCTAACAGAAGCATGTGTCTTTTATTAATGATGTTTGTAAATTTATGCAAATCCTGCATAGCGTTGCTGATCTGTTTTTCTGCACTTCTGCCACCACTGCACTTAATCTGTCAGAGCCACCCATTAACTACCCGCCGTTCCCCCTTTTGCCTCTCTGTCTGTTTAAATCAAGAGTTTATCTGTTCAGGCACATTCCATCAGAGGAGGTTGGGACCTGGAGGCTGTGGAAAATGGATCTTCTGCAAGTTCACACAGTTTATGATTACAGTTGTGTTTGTTACTTTTAAGTCTGTCTGGACCATTGTTGGAAATGAACGTTCTGGACTGCTTTAATTAGACCCGATCATTAAAGTCCTCATCATTTCTGATTTGGTGCAAGGAGTTGCTCCTGTGTGCGGAGGCCCTTATGCCTACCAGCTACACTAGCAGCTAATGATTAACTCTGTTCTCCTCAGTGTCTAGCATTCACACTAGTGCTGACTAGGAGCTAAAGCAGCGACTTCCTCCTGTCTGCTGTTCGGTGATGTGGCACATTTCTCCATCCTGAATGTCCTACATCACCCAGCACCTTATTAGCATTAGCGCTAACCGCTGTGCAGGATCAAAACCAGACACTATAAGCCGAACTCTCCCTGAGCTGAAGGTTCTACTCAGTACTCAGTTGCCACTGTCCTCCTGTAGATCTTGGAGAGCAGTTCAACACTCTTACTGCTGTTCCATCGTCGATCACCCATGAATGTACCATCATTAGATTTTAAACAGGATGTGAAGCTTGGGATGTTGTTAATGGCTTCTCTGTTGTTGCTGTACTAATAGGCTAATAGGATCACAGGCTTCTGCAAAAAAGGAAAAGATTGACTTTGAGTTCAGGTCATACCTTCCTGCTGCTGGTTTTACTACAGTAAGAACAAGTTTACAAGGAAGTCGCCACTCCACCCTGCCCTGAAAAAACACTACTCCACCTCTGTCCTGAAAACTCACTACACCACCGCTGTCCTGAAAAAACACACTACACCACCGCTGTCCTGAAAACACACTACACCACCGCTGTCCTGAAAACACACTACACCACCCTTGTCTTGAAAAAACTCTACACCACCGCTGTACTGAAAACACACTACACCACCGCTGTCCTGAAAACTCACTGCACCACCGCTGTCCTGAAAACACACTACACTACACCAGTCTGGTGTCACCCCATACACCACTGCTGTCCTGCTTTGATCTAATGTCAGTATTGATCTGATCTGAGGTCGGGTTTAGTCTCATGTCACTTTGCCGTCCTCCTGCA
This sequence comes from Brachypetersius gabonensis, assembly GCA_037577145.1. Classification (NCBI taxonomy): domain Eukaryota; kingdom Metazoa; phylum Chordata; class Actinopteri; order Characiformes; family Alestidae; genus Brachypetersius; species Brachypetersius gabonensis. The sequence continues at coordinate 14,640 of JBBJLR010137494.1, read as the reverse complement.
GGAGTAGGTTTTTAATTGTTCTGCTAAGTTTGATAAAGCACATTTGGTTTGTTTGTAAAACTGGTGATCTAATTTTAAATCGGAGGCTGGAGTGTGCCGGCGGAGGACAGAATAGACATTTGAGGCCGTGACACTGATTTCAGAGGACGTTTTCACCGTTAGCACTGTCGATATTAATCAGCAGCAGGTTGATGAACGGGTTTCAGGGAGTGTAAAGGAATTGTTTGCATTTTATTGCATCACTTCACTAAAATACACTATTAATTTCAAATAAAATGTGTTGTTGCTATTGTAACTGAAAATATTTGTGCTATTTTTGTTGTTTGCTGTTCTGGAACTTCATTGAAAAGCTCAACATCTCTGTAAATAACAGTTATAATACATAATCATTATATGAAGCAATGTCATATTAATATATTATAAAGCTCTGCTTCTTAATGAGAAAGATCTGAATCATGTGGAGGTGTTTTATGGGTTATTTGGTTGTATGGATTGTTTGAGGGACATTTGTGGGTTATTTCAGGCTTGTCTGGGGGCTGTTAGAAGATTGTTTGAGATGCAGATTGTATTTTGGGGGTTGCAACACTAACACTGTGCAGCCGGGTGACCTGTCTGTGTAAATGTGATCTTTGCATTTTAGGTGATCATCTGCAGGTGTGTGTGCAGGACAGGACGTGCTGCACCCTGGAGATTGAGGAGAAGCTCAGTGAGAGGAGTAAACATGTGTTTGAGAAGCTCATGGATGAGGCCAGCGAAGACTTGAGGGACACCTTTGTGTCAAGACATAAAAGGTTTGATGGTACGATGCCTCTATTCACACTCAGACTGAGTTGGATGAAATGATAAAACTCCAGGCATTACAATAATAATAATAATAATAATAATTATAATAATAATTATAATAATAATAATAGTACATTTTATTTATAGATGCCATAACTCTCAAAGACACAGATTTGGAATAAAAAACAAATTCAGTAAAAAATCCATCAGAGCAAAGAAGATTAAATAGAATGTGCAATTTTAAACAATTGCGTCTTGAGTTTGTACTTAAAAGCACAAAAGCAATTAATATTTCTAATGTCTGGAGGTAAGGAATTTCATTTTATTTTTCCAGTATAAAGAGGCCTTATCTAACATTTTCAATTTCTTGTTTTTCCTGGAGCTTCACTTTGATCATTTGTGAGGTTTTAATCTGCTAATTCATTTCTACATCATTCTCAATTGATCTCTTTGAATTTAAGCGTGATATATGTAAATTAACTCTTTTCTGATTGGCTGCCTTTTTCCTTATTTGGAAAGCTGCTGTAGTGTGACTGAGCTAAACTGTTGTACATAAAGGCTGATCATAAATTGTTTGTCGGTGCTGCAGGAGGGCTTGTGCTAGGACACCATGCTTCCACCAGCTCACAAACCTCACAATGCTTTCGTACACATACACATACACACACTACCCCAACATGGTTCAAGTGTAAATCTAGAAATAAACAACAGGATCAGAAATTTTTCATGCTGACTTGACTGTAGGGCTGAATGGTTCCACACAAACGCTTACCATTTACATTTATCAGACACTTTTATCCAAAGCAACTTTCATTCTCTAACTACAGGGGGCAGTCTCTCCCTGGAGCAACTTGGGGTTAAGGGTCTTGCTCAGGGACCCAGTGGTGGTGCTGAAGGTAGGATTCGAACCCATGACCTCTTGGTCTGGAGGCAAGTATCCTACCCACTGAGCTACCTCCACCTCCGTGAAACTCCTACCATGAAACTCCTACCAAACACACAATTCCCTCTACATCATTAGTGAACTTCGCTAAGAGCTCCTGAACTGTTCAGTGGGAGGAGTTATAATTTAATTTATTCTTTCAATTTATTAACCATAATCATGCGTAAACACCGCACAGCACACAGTGTGAAGAATGTTCTTTCTGTGCATTTAACCCATCCAATCAATAAACAGCTATAATGATATAACTGTGTGCTGATTGGTTCGGAACTTGTTTCAGAACTGTCATTTCAGTTTGGTTTGTTTCAGTTTAGTTCAGTTCGATTAGATTAAGCTGAATTTGATTTAGTTCAGTTCAGTTTAATTTAGCTTCACTTGGATTCAGTTTAGTTCAGTTTGGTTCAGTTTGGTTTGATTTGGCTTAGTCCAGTTGTATTAAGCTTGGTTCAATTTGGCTATGATTTACTTTGGTTCAGACTGATTCAACTTGCTTCAGTTTGGCTGAGGAATGTAGGGAGCGGGAGGAATGGAGGGAGTGGGAGGAATGGAGGGAGCGGGAGGTATGGAGGGAGCAAGAGAAATGTAGGGAGCGGTAGGAATGTAGGGAGCGGGATGAATTGAGGGAGCAGGAGGAGTGGAGGGAGCAGGAGGAATGGAGGGAGTGGGAGGAATGGAGGGAGTGGGAGGAATGGAGGGAGCAAGAGGAATGGAGGCAGTGGTGAGGAATGAATGGAGCAGCAGAAAGGGAGGGAACAGGAGGAATGGAGGCAGTGGTGAGGACTGGAAGGAGCAGCAGAAAGGGAGGGAGTAGGAGGAATTGAGGGAGATGGAGGAATTAAGAGAGATTGAGGAATGGAATGAGCGTGAGGAATGGAGGGAGCGTGAGGAATGGAGGGAGCGGGAGGAATGGAGGGAGCGTGAGGAATGGAGGGAGCAAGAGGAATGGAGGGAGCGGGAGGAATGGAGGGAGCGGGAGGAATGGAGGGAGCGGGAGGAATGGAGGGAGCGGGAGGAATGGAGGGAGCAAGAGGAATGAAGGCAGTGGTGAGGATTGGGGAGTGAGAGGAATGGAGGGAGCAGGAGGAGTGCAGGGAGCGGGAGGAATGGAGGGAGCGTGAGGAATAGAGAGAGCGGGAGGAATGGAGGGAGCGGGAGGAATGTAGGGAGTGGGAGGAATGGAGGGAGAAGGAGGAATGGAGGGAGTGGGAGGAATGGAGGGAGAAGGAGGAATGGAGGGATCGTAAGGAATGGAGGTAGCGGGAAGAATGGAAAAGCCAGCGCAATGGTGAGGAGTGTGTTTAATTCCTGTTCCTTGTTTGGTACAGAGTGACCCGTGGATGGGGATAACCTGCCTCATTCGCTAAGGTCACCAGAATGCGCAGTGGGGTGGGACCCCTCCATTGGTGCCCCTGCCTGCTGGCACCCCTGGGTACCCTGGTTGGACTCCCCTGCCAGAAGGGGCAAGGACAGGGAGGGAGTCCAATCTTGGGCCAGTCAGTAAGCTGGACCCCGGTGAAGAGGGTGGGGGGGGCATCACCGTTAACATCCGGTGTCACACCCCGTACCTAACACCACATAACTCATAACACGGTGTTGAGGCAGGCTGAGACACTACCTCTCCATCTTAATCGCATAATAGACATCACATGACACTAGGGCCTTGGGGTTCATCTGGGGCAGATAGGACTCTGTTGTCTACCAGCTCATTTTAATACACTTTAGAGGAAGCGAAGGAAAGAGTTGTCTCAGGAGATTCGAAAGAAAATTATAGACAAGCATGTTAAAGGTAAATGCTTGAAGACCATCTCCAAGCACCTAGATTTTGTGACTACAGTTGCACATATTATTCAGAAATGTAAGATCCATGGGATTGTAGCCAACCTCCCTGGATGTGGCCGCAGGAGGAAAATCGATGACAAATCAAAGAGACGAATAATCCGAATGGTAACAAAAGTGCCCAGAAAGACTTCTAAAGAGATCTAAGGTGAACTTCATGCTCAAGGAACATCAGTGTCAGACCGCATCATCCTTTGTTGTTTGAGCCAAAGTGGACTACATGGAAGACGACCAAGGAGGACACCATTATTGAAAACATAAAATAGCCAGACTGGAATTTGCCAAACTATATGTTGACATGCCACAAAGCTTCTGGGAGAATGTCCTATGGACTGATGAGACAAAAATTGAACTTTTTTGCCAAGGCACATCAGCTCTATGTTCAGTGACGGAAAAATGAAACATATAAAAAAAAAAAGAACACTGTTCCTACTGTGAAACACGGAGGAGGCTCTGTTATGTTCTGGGGCTGCTTTGCTGCATCCGGCACAGGGTGTCTTGAATGTGTTTGGGGGGACAATGAAATCTCAAGACTAACAAGGGATTCTAGAGAGAAATGTGCTGCCAGTGTCAAAAAGCTTGGTCTCAGTCGCAGGTCATGGGTCTTGAAACAGGACAATAACCCAAAACACACAGCTAAAAACACCCAAGAATGGCTAAGAGGAACACATTAGACTATTCTAAAGTGGCCTTCTATGAGCCCTGACCTCCTTTTGAGCATCTTTGGAAGGAGCTGAAACATGCCGCCTGGAAAAGGCGCCCTTCAAACCGGAAACAACTGGAGCAGTTTACTCATGAGAAGTGGGCCAAAATATCTGCTGAGAGGTGCAGAAGCCTCATTGACATCTACAGGAATCATTTGATTGCAGAGATTGCCTCAAAAGGTTGTGCCACAAACTTTTAAGATAGGGGTACCATCATTTTTGTCTACGCCTGTTCCATGAATTTATTTTTTTTTAATAATTCTGTTGAATCATGGTTGAAAAGCAATGACTTTCATTGGTTATAGAATTTTTATTTATTATTACTTTTGCCAGATTAAAGTTATTTCTATGACCATTGTGAGTTTTTTTTTCATTGACCGAAGGGTACCAACAAATTTGTCCACGTGTGTACACACACTCACTGGGGTTGGGGTTAGGGGGGGGGGGGGGTGATATGGGCCAAAGGGCCCCACCTATATCTCCATCCCTGGTCTTAAATGAACAGAATGGGCTGCATAGAGGGGCCCACTGGGAAGTTCAGGGAATAGGTCAGGCCTGGCGGTACGTGAGATTTTGGCCGGAGAGAGTGGCCTCCCCTCACCCCTCAGGGGGTGTTGGATGGATGGAGGCCTCAACCCTGCTGCAGCAGGATGGGGCCCTGGTAGGCGGCCCAGGGAATTCTGGGACACTCCGGGTCGGTCTGTAGGATCGGGCCTGAACCAGGCCAGGCAGTGGGCTCGAATCCGTCCTGCTGTGGGATGGACCTGGGGGGCTTGGATCTCTGCAGTGCGTGGATGGCCCTCCACGGGGCCCAGGCCCTTCGTCGCCTGGGCCCTGTGGCCCTGGACCTGACCTGCGCCGTGTGAGTGGTTGCAGAGGGTCTAGAGGGTTCCTCACCCACCCACCTCGGGGGTCTCCTCATGGTCCTCTGTGGGCTCCCTGTTATGGTTGGGCATGTCTGTGTCTGGGGCATGTGGCCGTGGGTCCTTGCGTCTCGTGTCCTCGCGGGGATGTGGTGCTCCTGCACCCTCAGCAGCGTTAACTACCCTCCACTTCCAGTGACAAATCGGAGACACACATAAAGGGGCGTAGAAAATACAAAACATTTATATTGATTTGTATTTATATCGATTTGCTGATTTTTAAAGGCTACTAGAAACTTATACCATTTTGATTTGAGTTAGAAATTTGCTTCTGTATGTCCTGTTTCTGCTTTATTTTATTATAATAATTTTTTTTTTACTTTCCTTTGCTGTGGGGGGAGGGGTAAGCTTGGAGCTTTACCTGACTGTTTATACAAAAAAGAGTGATGCTGCCTGTCATTTCAACAGAGCATCCAGCACTGATATTCTGCTGCTGCGAAACTCACTGATCTGTTTAACCGTGTGATGACAGTGATCTCGACTGATTCACTTCTTCTGAGGAGCCGTTTATCTCAGGGACGTCACTGATCTGGGACATGGCGACGCTTCTCATGTGCTTTGAGAAGAATAATAATAAGTTCGATGTCTGTGGGTTTTTTTTGACAGAAAATTATGCGTGGAATCCACTGACAGGGCCTTGCTACCAGAATTGCACAGATGATGCAAATTAGAACAAATGAGCCGCGCTGCTTCTGCCATGCGCTGATGATTGAATTTACGTCTGAGGAGCTTATGTTGTGTTCTTGACATCCTGTGACGGACCTCAGCTCCTCGTCACACTCAGTTATTCCTTTGACCTTCAGGTGGAAAGGAGCTCCCTTGTTTTAATGATTGAGTCGCGCTTGAATCACTGGACATAGGTGTCATTTACTCTGAGGACACTGGGCACATTTTTTCTAGCGGCCCATTTGGTCCCATTTGAGACATTTTTTTACCAAGATAAAGTGATAGAAAGGCAGTAGCACATCTCTCCATAGATGTGGGGATGGAAGTATCGTGGTCACATGTTAAAGACTGGCATGAGGTCAATGATCATGAAATTATATCCATGTATTATATGTATTATATTTAATTAATTGCACTTAAGCCATGTTTTTAAGCTGCTTTTATTGATATGCAGCACAAAAGCCAAACTGAGTGAGGGACAGTAAAATGACACTTTCACAAAAAATTTTTTTCAAGCAGAAATGAGAGGCATGCTTAGCCACCAAGGTGCAAAAAAAACCCCAAAAACTTGCGGGTATCTCCATTCCTTCTTTACTTTTGTCTTAACTTCTGACTTTTCTTCAACAGTAGTTGTTTAGATGTAACCTAGAATGCAGGTTGAATATCGGACGTTGATTTAAGTTTAGCTTTACAGGTTTGAAGAACAGATGTTGACTTGAGTGCTGATGTACGTCGCTCTAAATGGCGCTTAATCACTTAATTACCTGCAATATATTATATGCATTATTACTACTTATATTCATATTGTGGTAGCTTTCTTTCTACAGATTTTTTATTTAGATTTTATTTTCTTATTGTATTTTATCTTACATTTTATTTTACATTATTCTTGTGTCTCTGTGTCCGTGTGATCTGGCGGTCACCACATAAACAGTTTCCGCCGGGATAAATAAACTTTTCTGATTCTGATTCTGATTCAGATTCTGATTCAGATTCTGATTCAGATTCTGATTCTGATCAGCTAAATGCAGTAAATGTAAATATAAAATGACTTTATTTATCGTCTAAAGATGAGCAAAATAATCCCAGAACATTCTCACGGCTGGACGTATGGAGCAGGTGGGGATGTTGTCGCTGGTATGTGTGGATGTTTGTGTGTGTGTGGAGGTGTTGTGTGTTAGTGTGGGGGGTCTGAGCAGGCGGGACATCAGAAAGGCTCTTAAGCTGCCAGTCAAAAGTAACTGGGGACTCGGGGGGACCTGGCCCTCTGAATTATTCACCGGGTGTCGGGACACATCTCCTGTTCATGCCTGAATTCTCAGAGGCCCAGGAGAAGTGTGGCGCAACTCAGGTGATGGTTTCACCACATTCACACATCTGATGTGTTTAGGCTCAGAATAACTACAGAGGAGGTGTTCACCAGCCTTGCTACTGGAGATCCACCATAGAGCCACTTGAAGACCATCTCATCAAGATCCTCAGACCTTTTTAAACCACATCTGGGTCACCAACCCTGCTTCTGAAGATCTACCTCCCTGAGGATCTATCACTCCAATCCTTCTAATCAGTCTCTTCAGTAGATGTTGAACTTTGAACTCTAAACCTGATCTAGCTCTTCCTCAGAAGTCCTTGAATATGCGGAGAAAGTATGTGAAGAACCTTTTCCTCCAGACTATTCCCGTATGCTGGTAGAAGGTGTTGGGGTGGGGGGGGGACTGCAGCTTAAACAGATTGAAGAGACTCCGGTGTAGTTTTCACACCGCGGCGCTGTCATCTATAAATGCTCTCTGGAACTCGGAGCTCTATTTATGATGTGCTGATGTTACTTTTAGACTGACATATGTAAATGAGCCCTGCTCCGATTGCCTGCCCTGTACTGCTTTTCATTCAATGAAACCGTTCTTATAACTTCAGCCTGAATGGGCGGAACTAAACTGCGGTAGCATTAATGGGCGGGGCTTAACTGTAGTGGTCCAAATGGACGGATGCGTGTAAGAGTGTTGCTTTTGCTGTAGAGAGTGGACATGAGCAACATCTGGCTGCTAAAAAACACTCTTGATAAAACCTATTGCAGGTTGTTTATTTTTATTTCAGTTTATGTGTAAAATAAAAGATAAAAACACATGACAGTTTAATTTATTCACTTATTCGGTGTATTGATCATCATAATCCATTCAGAATCTGTAAGCAGGAAGAATGGGAGTCATTTGTTAATTATTAATAAGTGTTAATTAAGCTGGGGTAGTTGATATCCCATGTATTTTGAAGCTCCTCCCGAGAGTCCAAGAACACGGTGCTCTCTGAATAATTAAAAAGCTTCATTTTTGACAACTGAACTGAAATAGATCAAAGGCTCATCTAAAAAGAGACTAAAGATTTGAGAGAAAACTCCTAGTTTGATTATTAGCTGATTATAATAATTACAGTGAGCTGTTTGCATATTCATGTTTAAAGGTGTCGCACCTTCAGTGGTGGGTTTCTGAGATCTGCAGGCGTTTCACTGGATGATAAATGAGTGTAAGGAGAAGAACTCCTGACTCTCCGTCGAGCAGAACCACAGTGGAGCCCATTCAGCTCCTCACTGACCGACTAAAAACAGCACTGTGATCTCACTGTTAAACGATATCACACACACACACACACACACACACACACACCTACACACACATACACACACATACACACATACACATACACACACATACACTCACACACACACGCATACACTCACACACACACACATACACACACACATATACACATGCACACACATACACACACACACACACACACACACTCACACACACACTCACACACACTCTCACACACACACTCACACACACATACACTCACTCACACACTCACACACACACACACACACACACACACACACACATACACACACACACACATACACTCACATACACATATACACACACACACACACACACACACACACACACATAAAGTAGAAGTTCTGTAATTAAGAGTGCAGTGAAACAGTCGGTCGCTCTCACATGTATTTTATTGAATATGAGTTGAGACCCTAAAACAATGAGGACAGTTATTATGCTAATATAGAATACTAATGTTGTGCTGGTGTTAGCTCTAGCCCTGTGGGGTTCTAGTGGCGTCTAGCACCGAGCACAGGAGCAGCTTTTGGGTTCCAGTTGAAGCTCTGAAGTGTGTAAAAGTGGTGGAACAGTCGTATGAAAATATATGTGAGCTTGTGTGCAGCATTTAGGCCATTAAACACACACTAACGGTCTGCGCCCGTCCTTCTACCTAGAAAGCACAGAGTGAAGCTTCCTGATTGGATCGTTTTCTGGATAAGAAGTTAACTCGGCAGAACCGATTCTTCTGAACAAATGAAACATAACTAAAATGTTAATGTTTATTTTCTAGTTCCTAGAAATCATTAGACGTTCTCTGAAGACCTAGCAGAGTCAACAGTAGTGATTATTTTAATCATTAACTGCTATAAAACTAGATACCGCTGTTACTTTAGGCTTATTACTGCCAGTGCCTTGTACACTCTCCATGAAGTTTAACAGAGAGAGCCTGAATCGGCCGTCCTCACCCTGCTTTCCCCTCTCTGAGCAGAGTTCTTCCTGGAGCTGCTGGAGAACACGGAGCGCTCACTGAACGAGATGTTTGTGAGGACGTACGGAAAGCCCTACATGCAGAATGCCGAGGTGTTCCAGGGCTTGTTCTCGGAGCTGAAGCGCTATTACACCGGTGGGAACGTCAACCTGGAGGAGATGCTGAACGACTTCTGGACCCGTCTGCTGGAGAGGATGTTCCAGCTGCTGAACTCGCAGTACCTCATCACGGAGGACTACCTGGAGTGTATCAGCAAGTACAAGGAGCAACTAAAGCCGTTTGGAGATGTGCCTAAGAAGATGAAATCTCAGGTGACGCGAGCCTTCATCGCCGCCAGGACCTTCGTCCAGGGCCTCATGGTGGGACGGGAAGTGGCCAACAGAGTGTCAAAGGTCAGTTTAACACCTCGCCCTGGCAGTCTGATAAGCGCCGCCCACTCCATACATTCCGCACACTTCACACACTCCATACAGTCCATACACTCCACACACTCCATACACTCCATATATTCCACACACTTCACACACTCCATACATTCCACACACTTCACACACTCCATACAGTCCATACACTCCACACACTCCATACAGTCCATACACTCCACACACTCCATATATTCCACATACTTCACACACTCCATACAGTCCATATACTCCACACACTCCATACATTCCACACGCTTCACACACTCCATACACTCCATACATTCCGCACACTTCACACACTCCATACAGTCCATATACTCCACACACTTCACACACTCCATACAGTCCATACACTCCACACACTCCATACACTCCATACAGTCCATACATTCCGCACACTCCCCACACTCCATATATTTTGCACACTCCATACAGTCCATACACTCCACACACTCCATACATTCCACACTCTTCACACACTCCATACACTCCAAACATTCCACACGCTTCACACACTCCACACAGTCCATACACTCCACACACTCCATAAATTTTGCACACTCCATACAGTCCACACACTCCACACAGTTCACACAGTCCATAGGTTCAGAAATTCAGAAACTACAGCAAGCTGATCCCTGACCAGGGAGGGAGGGCAAGCATGATCTGAGCAGATGTTCTGGTGTCTGGGCTGAAGGTCAGTGCTGTAAATTCAACAGAATGCCATGGACCATTAGACATCACCCTGTACTCGCTCTTCACCCTGGTTCTCCTCATAAAGCTTCAGCCCAGAAATACTCATATCAGGGTGCGCTTTACAGACTCAACCCTCGGGAGGTCCTTCAAGAGCTGAAAAATTGAATTTGAAGGCTCAGAAAGTCATTGCTCCTTTGGGTCCTCTGGACTCACTGTCACTTAGACTCGAACTGAGGTGAATTTCTGCTTTATGGTCTGAAACTTAAACAATCTGTCTGACATCAGAGTGACGTCAGAGCTGAGGGGCAGAAACTCCATCTTTTGAACCATTGGAGCTAAACAACTAAAATTAGCAGCTGAGATCATGATGCAGCATCCAATCACCAAACGTTTGGTGAGAAACTTCAGAGATGATCAAAACTGAAGCCAGTCAGCTTCCACCGAGCCACAAGAGGCTAACGGGTTAATGTCTGAAATCATTTCTACTGATAAATCAGTAAATGATTAGATGATCATGAAATTTGACTTTATCTGTGGCCTGTTCCTGATCTGGTTCTTCTGATGGTCAGGTCTGTAGTTTTGTGGTATTAAGTCGTTTTAGGATGTCTCCTCCTCTCACACCGTCCCACTGCAGGGACACTGAGACACAGTGCAGAAAGGAGCTTCACCCAAACCAGAGAAGATCTACTGAAAATGGAAACTATTTTATTTAGCAGAAGAATCAGCCAATGGGGTAAAACAGTATTTACTGAATGAGATGAAATAAGATTTAGGTCTTCATCCAGAACATTGTCAAAATGTTCCTCTTGCTCCTCATGTTTCACTTTACAGTATTATTGTCTCACCAAGTGAGTCCGAGTGAAACACACGTCTGTAATAAGAGTCCCTGAGTCTGATTATGTATCTTTAACTTTAAACTGCTCTGTTCACACAGTTTCACTCATCCAAAGGTCCACTAGCAAACACCTGTGTTCAGTTCACTTTCTCCAAAAGTGGTACAGATCTAGGGGCTGAGGGACATGGCTGAGAGGACAACAGCATCTCGGTGTCTCAGTTACACTGAATCCTGTAGATCCTGCCAGCAAATGGACATTTGGTATGTTTGTTGATCCTAAGGCTGTGTTTGAGCCGCAGTAATTCACTGCATTAATATTCAGATTTGTCAGACCACCAGACAGGACCTCCTTCAGATGCTGTTCCTGTCTCTTTGTTTGTCTCTTGTCTGTCTGAGTGGAGAAACATCTCAGAGCTGTGGATTAAACTCTTACATCTTTTTAATCTAAGTTAACCTCAGTGGAGGGACGAAAGTGTGTAGGTTTGGAGATGTGGAGGTGTAGAAGTGTGAAAGCATGTCGTGGAGTGTGTTGAGCGTGTTAAATGTTTTGTAGTGTGATGTGTATGTTTAGTATAAAGAGTGTTAATGGTTGTGGAGTGTGTTGAGTGTGTTAAATGTTGTGGAGTGTGTTGGGTATGTTTAGTGTGTTGATTGTGTTTAATGTTGTGGAGAGTGTTGACTGTGTTAAATGTTGTGGAGAGTGTTGAGTGTGTTAAATGTTGTGGAGAGTGTTGAGTTTGTTTAGTGTGTTGAGTGTGTTAAATGTTGTGGAGTGTGTTAAGTATGTTTAGTGTGTTGGATGTGTTAAATGTTGTGGAGTGTGTTAAGTGTGTTGAGTATGTTGAATGTGTTGAGTGTGTTAAATGTTGTGGAGAGTGTTGAGTGTGTTCAATGTGTTAAGTGTTTTACAGGGAGTTGGATATGTTTACTATGTTGAGTGTGTTAAATGGTGTGGAGTGTGTTGAGTGTGTTTAGTATGTGGAGTGTGTTGAGTGTGTTAAACGTTGTGGAGTGTGTTGAGTATGTTGAATGTGTTGAGTGTCTTACAGGGTGTTGGATATGTTTACTATGTTGAGTGTGTTAAATGTTGTGGAGTGTGTTGAGTGTGTTTAGTATGTAGAGTGTGTTGAGAGTGTTTAGTATGTGGAGTGTGTTAAATGTTGTGGAGTGTGTTGAGTGTGTTTAGTATGTGGAGTGTGTTAAATGTTGTGGAGTGTGTTAAGTGTGTTTAATGTTGTGGAGTGGGTTGAGTGTGTTAAATGTTGTGGAGAGTGTTGAGTGTGTTTAGTATGTAGAGTGTGTTGAGAGTGTTTAGTATGTGGAGTGTGTTAAATGTTGTGGAGTGTGTTGAGTGCGTTTAGTATGTGGAGTGTGTTAAATGTTGTGGAGTGTGTTAAGTGTGTTTAGTATGTGGAGTGTGTTAAATGTTGTGGAGTGTGTTGAGTGTGTTAAATGTTGTAGAGTGTGTTGAGTGTGTTAAATGTTGTGGAGTGTGTTGAGTGTGTTAAATGTTGTGGAGTGTGTTGAATGTGTTAAATGTTGTGGAGTGGGTTGAGTGTGTTAAATGTTGTGGAGTGTGTTGAGTGTGTTAAATGTTGTGGAGTGTATTGAGTGTGTTTAGTATGTGGAGTGTGTTAAATGTCGTGGAGTGTATTGAGTGTGTTTAGTATGTGGAGTGTGTTAAATGTTGTGGAGTGTGTTGAGTGTGTTCAGGGTTGTGGAGTGGGTTGAGTGTAGTGTGTTCAGTGTTGTGGTCTAGTGTTTAGAGCGTTGGTCCTGCAATCAGAAGGTTGGAGTTCGAATCCCATCTGCTGGAGACACTGCTGAGTTCTCTTGAGCAGGGCACCGTCCCCACACTCTGCTCCCTGGCGCCCCTCGCTGGCGGCAGTCACTGCTTCACTTGGTGAACGGGTTAAATGCAGAGAAAGAATTTCACACGGTTCACATTGTGCTGTGGTGACTATAAGGATAATAACTAAGTGGAGTGATTTGAGTGTATTGAACATGTTAAATGTTGTGGAGTGTGTTAATGTGTATTGTTTATACTGAGTGTGCAGGTTGGCGTTAGTGCAGCGTGTGTTAAGGCCGTCACTAAGATGCTGCACTGCCCGTCCTGTCGAGGTCTGACTGCAGTCAAGCCCTGCAGGAGTTTCTGCCTGAACGTGCTGAAGGGCTGCCTGGCCAACCAGGCCGATCTGGACCCGGAGTGGACACACTACATCGGTAAGACCCCTTTCCACTTCTCTCCCTCTCAGAGACCCTCTGCCTGACTGGAAACTGTGGGTTTGGGACTAGAACTGTGGGAAATCAGGAAATATTTATAGAGGCACTTCAGCAGTCGGAGCTTTTAGTTAAAGTTGGTGGTTTCTGAGCGTTTTTCATGGAGACAGTTCACATGTTCAGGTTCTCTGGATTCGGTTCTCACAGCTGTTTTGAAAGGAAGATTCCTGCTCTCTGCCTGTTTGTCTTTCTGTCTTTCTGTCCTTCTGGCTGTCTGTCCATTACAATGTCGTTCTGTCTGTTTGTCTTCCTCTCAGTCTGTCTCTCTGTTTGTTCTTCTGTCCATCTTTCTGTTCCTGTCTCTTTGTTTGTATCTTGTCTATCTGACCCTCTCTCTGTCTGGCCCCCTCTTTCTCTCATCCTGAGTTTGACTCCCACTTTGGATGCTTTATCGAATAAACGTCTCACAAAAAGATGTGTGTACGTGTGTGGTGTGTGTGGTGTGAGCGTGTGTGTGGTGTGAGCGTGTGTGTGCATGTCTTGCTGCATAATGAACAAGGTCAGTCTCTCTTCATAGATAACAGCATGAATAAGAAACGCAGGCCGTGGAAATCTCGGCAGATGAAATGAGTTCTGACATGCAGCTGCTTTCTAATGCTTTATTCAGGCAGAACTGAGAACTTTCTACAGCCTACTTAGAGCCTTCATCACACACCCTTCATCACACACCCTGCATCACACACCCTTCATCACACACTCTTCATCACACACTCTTCATCACACACCCTTCATCACACACCCTTCATCACACACCCTGCATCACACACCCTTCATCACACACTCTTCATCACACACTCTTCATCACACACCCTTCATCACACACTCTTCATCACACACCCTTCATCACACACTATTCATCACACACCCTGCATCAATTCAATTCAATTCAATTCAATTTTATTTATATAGCGCTTTTAACAATGGTCATTGTCACAAAGCAGCTTCA
>JBBJLR010137478.1:0-16704 GCA_037577145.1 Brachypetersius gabonensis | reverse complement strand
ATCTGTACAAGAAGAAACTGAATAATATTTACAGATGGATGTACAGTAGTATGAACATAATATACAGTTTGTATTAATTATCATCATGTTTCAAAAGAACAGCCATTGGCATTTACTTCATTACTTTTTAAAGAAGATAATTTACCACAATTTTCTGTAATTTACCTTAATTTTCATTGTAAAACTGCATTCATGAAAATTACTCTAAAGGTGCGACTTCAACAGTGTTTAAAGAGGCTATAATTATCGTTGTTGTTATTGTTGTTTTGTTGTTGATAATAATAATATTAATAATAATAACCGTGTGGCTAATAACAATATTCTTCTTTGTCTGTTCATAATCATGAGCATATTTCATACTTAGCCTTAGCTGCCTTGTACCATATCCAGCTGTTCCCTGTACAGTTGTGTGTTATAATAAAACCGTTCTGACTGTCCTGTAGCTGAATTGTTGTGGGACATCCTCCACTCAGTCCACCCAGTGTTCCAACGCCCCCCCTGATACTAAGGTAACCATTTCTAAATTGTTTTATCTGTAATCATATATTTCTATAATGATATGTGTCGTTTACTCTGAGGACACTGGAGACAATCACTTATTGTCAAGGAACAGTTTGTCCCCACTTTATATAGCGGCCTATTTTGTCTCCACCGAGTTTTGTCGTGCCTCATTTCATCCCCAGCACTTTTAGTTGTCTTATTTCATCTTCACCACTTTTTGTCCTGATCCATTTCATCCCTGCTATTTTCTTTTCATACTGATCGTTTTCTGAAAGCCTTGAATTAGCTTAACCTAATAATGGACAAGCAAAAAAGACAAGCAACATACTTACTGTAGCTGTAAAAGTGAAGAAGCAGCTTCAGCCTCCCGTTTCCAACCACTCTGACATGCTGAAAGCACACACAATTTCTTTTTTTGTGCCTGAACATTTCCTCACCCACTCCCACTGTGTCCTGTCTTCTTCCACAGAACTGTGAAGAAGCAATTGAAGAGTTTTTCAACAGTAAGCTGTTTATTATTGGATACGTGGGGATCGGCATCGCCGGAGTCATGGTAACATGAAAGAAACTCTTAATAGTCTTAAAACTGCTATGGATTAATCTGCATCTAGTGTGAACTATCCAGTATCTATTAGTCAGTAAATACCACAGCCATGGAAAAAAATAAGAGACCACTTTGTTCTTTTTTTTCTGTTCACTGTTTTTACAATTTGCAGCAATGTATGTGTGTCTGTGTGCAAAATGCAGGGTTTGTTATTTTATGTATTGCGGTGAGAGCTGTGTAAAAAAAAAAAAGAAATGCCGCCATATGTGTCTTAAGTGCAGTAGTGTTTACATAGTAGCCATGTGATGTGCTGTAGTCCAGCAGCTTCAGTCCTGATTCAGTTCACTGATGGGATGAAACACACATGCTCACACATGCACACACTATGCTTTTAAAATGATTTTAATTGTTGTCATTGTTAAATGGTGTGCAAGTGTTGTGTAGTTCAACATTTCCAAGGTATAATAAATTATTTATATGTATTATTTAAGCATTATCCCTAAACATATTTTTGTTTTTTTTAATCAGGCGGAGTTAATAGTATATAAAACAATGGTGACATGCACATTTTGCATAGACACGCTCCCACAAATTTAAAAAACAATAACAAAATAATTATAATGATGCAGTCTCTTATTTTATTCCAGGGCTATATGTGTTATTTAGTACATTCTACAATGAATTCATGTAAGTTACTAAATAGTTTAATAATTAGTCAGTAACTGTAAATGAATTACTTAAGGACTATATATCATGAATAATAAGTAGTAACACTACTATTACTTATTCAGTTTTTGGAGTGAAATATACAATTAATACTGTCATTTAATCTTTATCTGTAATGAACTATTCAAGATTTACTTCACTATTTAGTAACTTCTATGAATTATTCAGTAGCTATCATGAATGATTCAGTATTCTTACTTTAATACAGTGTATTAATACAGTTAATTTAATAACTACAGTGAGTTATTTAGGATCTATTGTAATTATTCCAACTGTGCTTTGTTATTTAGTGCCTACTATGAATGATTCTACTTTATTTATGAATTATTGGTATTAACTTTGTTATTCAATAACTACAGTAACCACCCACTTTTATGCCTATTTTTATAGTGTGAACCCTATATGCCCCCAAATATGCTACCAGAACACTTTTAATTCAATTTTAAACTCAGTTTAATGCATTAGAGAAAATGTCAAGGTAAACCCGTATTTGCCGAATGTACATTAATAGAAATGCAGTGCTTTAAGATGGACAAGACGTAAAACAAAAGAAACGCAGACGATCCACAGGGAAGATTCTGGTATGCAGCTGCCACAGATGCTGCAAACGGCAGCAGCAAGAAGAAATAAATAATCAGAATCAGAAAACTTTATTGATTCCGGAGGAAAATGCTTAAAAAACGCTAGCATTAGCAGTTAGCATTATCCGCACGTGTGAGCATTAGCAGTGTGTGGCGAGCCAAAACAAAGACTCATACACAAAAGAAACATTGAAATAACTCTCTCTACCCACATGTTTAGACAGGGCACAGCTTACTAATACAAAATAAACTGAGATAACTGTTGAAAATTGTTCAATTTTCAGGGGTTTAAAACACTAAAATACATAGACAACACACGGAGCAGCCACAGCATGCTGAAGCAGGCTTGTGCCTGTACAACATAACGTTTCGGAAATGGCTACTTTAAAACCTCACATCTCCTAGTACAGTGAGTGTGGGATGGTCCCAATAAGCAGCCGGGAGAAATAAATAACATTCTGGGATTGGCTACTTTCAAACCTTCAGCGGTATTTTACCTTTTCAAGACTTTCTATATTTATACAATTATATTTTATATGGAAATGTAGCTGAATTTATGTTAATTTTTGTGACAAAATTAGTCAATTATATTTATTGACACAAAAAAGCTTAAAAAGGTGGAGGGTATTTGCGGTTTCCGCGTTATTGTGGGGATTTCCACGTACCGTTATCAGTTCAGTTCTCAGAAAAGTCCACGTTAGACTGCTGATCCACGTAAAAGTGAGGGCTTACTGTATTATAAAATATTTAATATCTAGGAATTATTCAGCATCTACTTTAACTGTTTTTGAAAAACTAACAATGAACTTTTTTTCCCACAGATTATCGGTATGATCTTTAGCATGGTGCTGTGCTGCGCAATCCGGAACAGTCGAGAAGTGATCTAGCGCAGGCCGCCTAGCCTTTGACCTCTGATCTCTGTCCGCCACCAAGCTCCAAATAAAACCAAGTAACAGCTCTGGGATCAAAAAACAAAACGAAATTTGAAACTAAACCTTTTCACTCAGAACTCTTCAGATCAGAACACCCAGTCACTAGCGAGCCGAATGTACAAGGTATCGGTCTGATCCAGACGAGATCAGATCTTAACCTTGTTTTAATTATTACCTGCTGGAAAGGTGTCATGAATATTCGACTTCAACAGTGATGATTTAATTTATGCCTTTCTGTCTCTGGTTCTGAGTATCAAACGTTCTGCACGCTGTATAAGTGGAGCTCCCACTTGGTTAAAGTTATTTTAAGTTGGGTCACTCTCTCTCAGCTGTGCCCACTGGTGCCAGCATGGCATCACATGTCTGATAAAAATTTTATGTAATGTGAACTGCAGGGGGGCTCTAGCATGCTAAGAGATTTAACCCCCTGTGTCATGTGATCAGATCCCTGCCTCTCCCGGTTTCCAGTCACAAAAAAACACTATTTTACAAGCGTTTGTACCCAAACATTTTCAGACTTAAACAATGTTTCTGAGCTCATTTGTTGGTCTCACTTGCAGCCTCTGGATTTCAGAGCTGGTTGCGTGTGCAAGTAGAGACTGATATTTAACCACTCATGCCTTTCATTTGATCTGATTCCGGGACCCGCTATACTAACACATGAGCTAGTATGGGTTTACACATGCTAGCATGGTTCTACATGTCCTTTCACATATCTACACATGCTTACAAGTCACATACATGCTAATGTATCTTTTTGCATGCTCATATGGTTCTGTACATGTGAACATGATTGTACACATGCAGGCATGGCTCTACACATGCTAGCATTGTTATACATGCCAATACATCTCTTCACATGCTAACATGGTTCTACACATACTAACGTCTTCTCACATGCTAACATAGCATGTGTAGAACCAAGTTATCATGTGTAGAGCTATCATATATTCACACACATTAACAAGACCAAACACATTAATGTATCTTTTTGCATGCTAACATGTTTCTGTACATGTGAACATGGCTACATACACATGCTACAATGATTGTATACATGCAGACATGGCTGTATACATGATAACATAGTTGCATACATGTCCGTATAGCTCTGCACGTTCTAAAAAATTGCTACACATGCTAACTTGTCTTCTCACAAGCTTACATGGTTCTATATGTCCTGACTTAGCTCTACACATGTCAACATGGTTACTCATACGCTAATAGATCTCTTTACATGCATAGTTCTGTATATGCTAACATAGCTCTTCACATGCTAACATGGTCGTACCCTTGCTAACACATATCTTAACATGCTAAAGGTTACACAAATGCCTATATATCTCTGTACATGCTAACACAATGCTACACATTGACATGTTTCTTGAACAAATTCTAACATTGTCTAGGTGTTTACACTTCCCAATGGGATGATAAAACTAAAGTGGAAAGAAGCTACTAAGCTTTCTTTGTCCATCGTTCCACAAAGTTCCAACCACAGCCTTATGAGAGTTTATCCTCTCATACAAGAACCACCCAGTGTCCTCAGATCTAAAACCCGTTGTTCTCTGATTCCAGCCAATCCAGAGGAAGATTTTGCAAAGTTTTTTCTGCGTCTCATCAAAAATAAACCTCCAAATCTTATTTGGAGCTTATTTGACTTGTTATCTGATTTGTTTCTCTTAACCCCTCTTTAGTAGAAATAAGGGCAAAAGAAAAATCAAAAGTTATTTTTCTATTCTTATCAACTTCTCAGTTTTCTTCTCTTTATACCATATGGATCTCAAAACTGCCTGACTTTTGTAGTTTTGACACTTGAATTTGATCACTAAGACAAATTTCAGATGTTGTGCAGACTAATTTATTAGGTAACCAAGTTTTCTTTTGGATCTTTTGGATCTCTAAAGATCTGATTAATAAAGGTCAGAGCAGTGAGAAAAAAAAATTAAGATATGAAACCGGGATCGGGCTGAGATTAGAGGAATGCCCTTTCTCAGGAGCAGAATTTATGAAGTGCGAGAAAAAAATATATATTTATGTTAAATTGAGCTCACTTATGACTAGGAGAAACAGCCTGGACAAAAGTCTTACTCTGAATGTTTCTTTCCTCTGGACAGAGCTGGTGGAGCTCGCCTGAGTGTTGATAGTCTTGAACATGTATGTCGTGTGTCGTGTTCATGTCATGTGATGTGAGGAGCTCAGTTAGGACACAGTCATATGTATCCTAGTGTGCTGTGGTATTAACCAAACAAACAAAAGGGATTTTTTTGTTCATAAAGCTCTTGTGAATTACTGACCTAGACCAAATAAGTCCAACCTACAGTGCTGTGCAAAAGTCTTGAACCCTCATTTCTTTATATTTTGCTTCCAAAGATCCAGACTTGCTTCTATTTGAATGTAGTCTCAAGGAACAGTTCTCCAGGCTTCCTGAAGGACTTTCAAAGACTCTCATTTTCAGTTCAGTCTCAGAACCTGACCAGATTCGGAGGCGTTTTTTTTTATTTGTTAGCCACACAGATGCAGATGATTCCAAAGGATCAGGCAGTAATCAGTATACTGGTGGTGCTGAATGCTGAGTGGGTGAAACGCCTTTATCTATGCACATTGTCTCTTTAGCCATTTTGCAGCCTGTCGCAGTAAAGCATTTGTTCCCATTTGTTTCATTTAATCTGCTCAGTATGCAAAAGATAAACTAGAATTTTTGCACCTACAAGGTGGTTCAAAGCAAAATATAAAGAAATGAGTGTTGGCTCCAGTTTTTTTTGCTTGGTGGAACAAATTGGACCTCAACTCCATTCAAGTATTAAAACAGTGATTTTTTTTTTTTACCCCTTTTAAGCATTTGGAAAATCTAATATATTTTATTGAAGTTATTTTTCACGGTATTATAGTGAAGTTATTTTTCATGTCCCAGAATTTTCTACATCATTCGTAATTGTGTGTGTATTTGAGTATGTGTAATTGTGGATATCTGTGACATGCTGTTGATTTTGTGTAGGCCCTTTTTACACTTGGGTTGAAAACTTGTCTTGTCTCGGGCGATCAGATCTCAAGTGAACAACCGACACAAAATGTTGGCATCTACATCCATCATGCATCTCCAAGATGTACAGCTAACCAAATGATTGTGTCTTTAGACAAGCTCTCACAATTAAACCACATTCTGTCATCTCAGCTATAAACACATTCAGTGAGACAAGGCAAACTACTGCACTGAGATTTGGCCAATCACACTTTAGCAAGAATCAGTCATATAACAATATTGGTGTAGTAAGATGGGACACACAGTAGAGAAACAGAACTGTTAGATGTGTTCCAAACACAGACAATTTTTTCTTAGGACACTTCAGTATTACTAGATATTGGAATGAACATGTCCATACTATCCCTACCCAGTTGTACGTCTCTGAGCTCTTGCATGAACTCTTAACCAGAAGTAAAAATGTGCGATTTAGTACAAGGTCATTTTTAACAGAGAAATGTTACATCAGCACTCAGGTGGATGTTTTGAACGATCTTTGTGAAACAATTTTAGATGTTTTTGGATCGAAGGACACTTTATCCAGCTCTTCATAAAATGGAACGGTTGTCATCCCATCCCTCCACACTTGCTATTGTTGTCTTTGGATTTATGGTACTGTAGCTTCAAATGTGAAGTCATGTCAAGTTTATTTATGTAGCACATTATCATACACAAAGGTCAAGCAGTGTGCTTTACAGGAATAGACAAAAAATCTGATGCATAAAAATAATTGCAAGTTTCATAAGATATCTGGTCCCGTTTGTCTCAGACCACCTCGAAAAAGTTAATCACGTTTTTGGGAGAAAATTAATTTTTTACAGTAAACAAAGCAACCAAAGCAAAATTGGGATCATGATGCATCTTGGTGGTCAATTACATTTAGCAAGCTATATAACAACTTGTTAAGGGCCATTAACTTGAGAGCTGATCGCCCAGGACACAATTTGACACAGAGTGTAAACAGGACTTTAAATCATTCCTGTTTGATATTGATTTATACTAAGATAAATCGATGTGCCTTGATTTTTTTTATATACAAACATACAAAGCCTATTAGCAATGGTTAGAATGTAAGCCTAGCAGTGGTCTTCAGCCTAAGGCTCCAAATATTCGTCATTACTGTCAAGTTCATCTGCAGCGCCAGTCAAAAATGGTTGGTTTCGCCTGATTAAACATCTCATCTTAAAGACATTGTAATAGAGAGAATTCCATTTTTATGCAAAACTTTGCTCAAGCCACATTTTATTGATTTTCCTGATTGCAAACAAGTCAAAACATCATCCAAAATGAACCAAATTCTGATCATTCCTTCCATTATGTAAACAAAGAAATTTGCTGGACATTGCTACATTTAAGTATGTTTAGTGTGAATTTTTGGCAATTTCCCATCTGAAATGTGTGTTTTGCATATGTTGTTCTCTGCAACTGGAAAATCAACAAAATCAAACTCCAAACTGTAGAATCAGTAGAAATCAGTTCCAAACTGTAGAAAAAAAATTATTTAGCTCAGATATGGATATAAAAATTTAATAAATATATATATTTCAATTTTGTAAGAGCCCGGTGAGTTTGAATTTGCTTGAGGTAAATACAGTGCGTATAAAATGTACCAAAAATTCTAGTTGTATTTCAACCCCTTTTTGAGCATTTCAAAACTCTAAATTGAAATTTTTTTCATTGTTGAAAATAAAGGAGAAAACAAAATGTGTCCGAACCTCCAGCTGGCTCTGCAGAGTGTAACTGCAGCTTGGGGGCTGGAGTACTAAAAGTCTCCATGAGCTGAATCTGAAACTGTGTGTGGTTTAGAAGTGTTTTGGTTTATATTTGTGTGTGTGTGTGTGTGTGTGTTTGTTTAGGTGTGTGTTCTCTCTCTCTCTCTGCATGACTTTCTGTAGGAGTTTTTAATATGAAAACAAGTTTCAAGTTGTTCAGTTTTTTGTGAGAAAAATGATGAAGAGAATTTTTGTACTGTAAACAAAGCGACATTGCTGTTGTTGTTGTTTTTTCAGTGTTTAAATGTGTAATTTATTTATGGTCTCATGAGTTCAGACAGGACTTCAGGCTTCTCAGGAACATCATCACACCTGAACAAATAAAACTGCTCTGAAGTTTCTCCAGTCTGTGGTGTGGTGTATTTTTACTATGCTGTGTATCTCAATTTCTTAATATTCATACCAGTACTATGAATACCGGAGTATCTACGATGAATTGCTGAGTTTCTACTGTGGATTACTCATGATCTATTATGAAATTGACTGTATCTACTATGCATTATGCAGTATCTTCTAATTGTTCACCATCTACTAAGAGTTATTTGGTATCTCATTAATAATTCACCATCCCCTATGAATTAGTCAGTATCTACCATAAATTATTTGGTACTAATATTAATTATTTTGTATATACTATGAATTACTCAGTATCTACTGTGAATTATTTAGTATTGCTATGAATTATTCAGTGTCTTACATGGAGTATTCAGTAACTCTTGTGATTTTAAGCAATTGTTATGAAGAGTTTTTTTCTTATTTAAGTGTTGTTATTATAAACCAGTAATATAAATGATACATGATAATATAATTGATTATATATAAACTCTTACAGCTTTAGAAGAGAAGTTTAGGAAGGTATGTCAAGTTGTGTAATGATGGTAAGTTAGACGTCTCATTTTCACTCCTCAAATATCTCCACTCTTTTGAGAGACTTGGCTCGCGATGGAGGAAGAGTTGGCAAAAGCTTAACTGGTTCAGCTGTAATGCCTGATGAATTAGGTTAGTGTTATTTTTAAGCTGTAGCACTCTGAGAATATTACTGTGCTTGGCCTACAGCTACTCCTGAGAATACCTCAGGTCCACAATTAAAGTCAGAAATAAAAATGAGATTTACATTTTAATGAAACAGTAATGAGGCAAATTAGCATTTTTAAAATTTAAGTTCGTTTTTCATCTATATATTGTCAAATAGACCTTTTGGTAAAGCAGTATGGAGCTACTTTCAGAATCAAAAGCTAAATAAGATCTGAGACGAAAACCAATGGGACCCAGTCAGAGACCTGCTGCTGGGTCAAACAACATAGAAATCATTGCATCTGCAGTTATTGTTGCTTCAAATAATACTAAGCTTAAAAACTTTACAATTGAATCATAAATGATGTATTTGACAGTAGTGAATGTCTTTATGAGTGTAAGTGTAAATTATGTTAGCTGCTGTACAGCTGGTAAGGGATTGCCTCTCTGGAGATCTGCTTTGCCTGGAGTTTCATATTTCCCATTTGATATGTGGGTAACAGCTGCGGGCAAAAGTTATTCAGCAGCAATGCAGAAGCAGCAGGTTAGAGTTTCAGCAGAGTGGGCACTCTACACTCAGTTTGGAGACACTTTCACGGAGGGCATTAGCATCTGAATGCCAAGATTTTGAGTGCAATAATGCAGTCTGCAAGCTTGACATAGTGGCATGTTGGTGTTTCTTGTGTTTGCCCAAAAACCCACACCTTGTACAAATGCCCAGGCATCTCTGACACATGGGTTGTGACAGACCTTGCGGAGCTAAATTCTTGCCCGGGACACTTCTCAAGGGGACAGCTGTAATAGAGAGACCAAATTAAACGGAAACTCGGCTTTGTCTAGTTTTTCAGTCCGAGGGTCACCTAAAAGCTAAGAATCTCTCATGAAGCATAGTTTGCAATGTTCCCAATCTACCATCCCATGATTCCTCACCAGCAGCCCTTCCGTTTCCCTGCCCACCACTAGCCTGCATATATCATCATATGGTGATCCTTCAGCTTGGGCCTCTAAGCTTCTTGAGCCACTAGATCTTCGGCATAAGCCAGGTATGCTTCAAAAGGACTACATTTAAAACTAGTAGTTGATTCTGGGCCCAGAAGACATACTCACCCCACTTAAGTCAAAGATTTAATGGCTCTCGAAGCTTAGAGGCCAAAGCTGAAGAATCACTAAGGCGTGAGATCTGCAGGCTGAGTGGTAGACAAATGAAGTAACAAGCCCTGCTTCATGAGAGACTCTTAGACGTTGGGTGACCCTTGGCCTGAAAAACTAGACTAATCGCAGTTTCTGCTTTATTTGGTGGTGTTCCTATTTTGGCTTCCACACTTTTGAAGCCACTAGATCATTGAGGAAATTTGGGTATCCTTCAAAAGGACTAAATTATTTCGTCTTCAAATCAAGTGTCCATCCCTTGCCTCTGTCTCTGTCACGGGCAGAGACAAAATGACATTTTTGGTCCCTGTGCAGGGAAATGGAAGAGCTGATGGTGAGGCATCATTTTTACCTGTGGGAAGTGAGATTGGGGAGGTTACAAGCTCTGCTTCACATGAGATTCTTGGTCTCTGGGTGACCCTTGGTCTGAGAAATTGGATCAGTATCTGCTACACATCTCTCTCTGTTAGTGCTGTCCCCTTGAGAAGTGTTCCCTCTCACAGCTGAAACTGATGCTTCTACAGCAGCCCCACAAGTTGCCTGCACAGAGACCAAAAACTTCATTCCACCCATCCACCATGCAGCCCACAGATCTCACCCCTTGGTGACCCATCAGCTTTGACCTCCAAGCTTCTGAAACCACTAGATCTTTGGTATAATTTGACTATCCTCCAAAATAACTAAATTTAGGACTAGTCTTTTATACCAGGTGCATCATCTGCTGACTCTGGCCTGGCTCTGTCTCTCACGCGAGTGTTCATCTCACTCATCTCCCCATCTCACAAAGTTATCACCAACGTTGTCTTTCTCTCTTACTAACAGCCATTCTGTGAGACAATTTCACCAACTTGTTTTATAAAAAGGTTTGTTTTATGACTAATTTATTATGATTAACTCAAAATTATTGCCAACACTGTTTGATTTTTGTGAAGAAGAGATCATTTTATTATGATTTGAATTTCATGAAAAGTTATCTTACTTTGTTAAAGAACACTTCGCATGTCTTTAATTAAAATCATATGCAGTTTTCCAGAATAAATTCATATGAGCATCAGATTAAATACATTTTCCCATTGAAATAAATGTCGGTTCTTTTCCACACTTCTAGAATTAAACACAGAAAACCAACTTTCAGATGTAAAATTCCTTTATTTAGCTTTTGCTCATTTGGTTCAGAAATCCCTGGCCTAAGCAGCTGGAAGATATCCATGCTGCTTCACCAAAAGGTTCCCAAATGCTATTTTTAGGGGGTCAGGAAAGTGACCCAGACTGAAAGTATAAAAAAGAAAACTGAGAGGAAACTTCATGTGACCGTAAGAAGAAACGGAAGACGCTCAAGAGTTTCTTGAAACATTTTCTAAAGCTAAACTGGTCTGACACATTCGAACCTCCTCGTCTTGTTGTAGGCGCTGTGTTTATATGAGGTATGGTGAGTATTTTGGGATGACTATGCCAGCAAATGTTTTCATGACGGTCTGCCTTTGAGTTATGCATGAAAGCCAACACAGTATCTCCTGTCTTGACTTGGTCCAGCTGGGTGGCACGACCCCAAATCTGCGTTCCACACACCCGAAGCCTAAACTCCTCCAAAAACACATCTGAAATGGAGAGATTTTGGAATCTACCGTGTAAATACCTCCATCAGCATTCCTCACTCCAACACCCTTTAAACAGGGCTGAAATATGACGACAAATGGGACAAACAGATCTGGCTGAGCTAAACAGAATTGCTGCCCACTGAAAAAAGGCATGTTTTTATCAAATGGATGAACAGAAAGGAAAACTGGTATTTTGAGTGACATGACATTCAATCCCTCACTGAGGGAAGCCAAAGGCTGTTCCTGAAGATACATTTCAAAAATAAAAAAAAAACCACAACATTGACAAGTGCAATGCTGTCTTGGCTTCGAGAAAGCCAGCTGTACATGCTACTGTTAGCATTTCCTCAACAAACCTCACAACGTCTCAGTATTCAGACATTTGTTCCATTATAGCTGCCGTAGGCAATCGGCTTTAAAGAAATAGTTTGGCGAAAATGAAAAAAATCCAGTTTACAGAATTCGCTGAACTATCTCTTTAATATTGGGGCGATTAAAGGGTCTAGGCTGAGTAGAGATTGAAGGGGTATTGGTCCAGGAGGAATTCTCCAACACCAATTAAGTAAACCACTTGGGCGATGCCGAAGAGTGGGGCGATGACCAGGGCCCTGCAGCCAGCGCCCTTCATCAGAGCAGATGCACCTTCCTTATGAATGATCTTCCTGCAGAGGGACAAAAAACACAGGCATTTGTTAGTATGATTGTTATTTCTATTATTATTATTATTATTATTATTATTATTATTATTATTATTATTATTGGTGTTGTTGTTGTTCTTGGTGGTGTTGTTGCAGGTGAATTTTGATAACACATCTCCTCTCACTTGGCACATCTGCCTTAGATCCTGCCCAATTGCGCTTTTATACAGCTTAACAATCGGATGCTCAGGGACCAGGTACTGATCGTTTAAAAATTTGATTTTTGTGGCTGAGTCACCTAAGCAATGTACAGAGAAAGAGAGCAGAGGGGAGAGCCACCTTAATAATGTATAAGGATAATATATCGGAGCAAGCATTGTTGGCTTGGCAGGCACAAAGAGATCCCAAAGCAAAATTAGTCCTGCAAAAGCTACAAAGACAACAACATAAACAGACACTAAAGCTTAGGTCAGCTATGAAAGGTGTGTTACTTTTTGTTTACAAAAACATAACCACCACTGCTAGTTGGTTAAGAACAACATTAACCCTTTGTTCATTCCACAGGAGTGAGGATGAGGTGAAAAGATTCTGGGGTCAGATTGAGTGAACTGAGGATCGTGAAATTGCTCAATGTTGAATGGTTGAAACACCTTCATCTAGGCACAATTGTTTCCATTTTTTTCATTTTATCAACTCAATATGCCAAAAATAAAACTGTTTGACAGACAGAAAATACTGTTTTTGCACCAACAAAGTGATTCAAAGCAACATATAAAGAAATAAGGGGTGGCTAAAGACTTTTGCACAGCACTGTACAATAGAACTGCTAATATAAGAATGATCACAATACCTGACGCAGTCAACCACGCCGCTGTACATTTCCTCGTTTGCACTTTTATTGAGCAACTGGAGCCTCGTTTTTACCACTGAAAGGACACAGATCAGCTTTAATTAGTTTATATACAGACCTACACTGACATACATACTTACACCACACACACACACTCACCATCACAAGGGCTGACTGCTATGGCTGCTGTGCATCCAGCCGCGCAGCCCGAAGCGAAGGACCAGTAAAATGGGGCGTTTTCGGTTTCTGAAGGTTTCCCCAGCTGGTTCAGGTGAGCGAAGAGAGGGAAATAAATGACAGAAAATGGGATGTCCCTGTAAAAACACACACACACAATGTCAACAACGACCAAAACACTCTGAACAATAATCAGAGGATAAAAACGTATCTGTAATCATAAACAGATTAAAAAAAAGGAAGATCTGCTTTTTTCACATAAAAGCTGTACTGCTTTGGGCAGGGCTAAATTGCTATAGACTGACTGACTGAAATAGTTTGTTGTGGGATGGGTGAAATTACTGTAGACAGAATGCGTGGGGTTAAACTGCTGGAGTCTGAATAGATGGGTTAGATTTCTGGGAGGGAATAAATTGCTTTACGTTGAATAGGAAGGACTAAACTACTGTGGCTGAATGAGCGGGCTAGACTGATACATTGCCGTAGGCTGAACGAGTGAGCTAAAAAGCTGTGGGCAGGGCCAAATTGCTGTTGGTTGAATGGGTGAACTAACTTACCACAGGAGACACTAACCTACAGAAAGTTAAATGGGTTGGGTTAAATTGCTTTACGCTGAACAGGGGCACTAGATCGCTGTGGGAGGAGCTAAATTGCTATACACTGAATGCGCAGCGCTACATTACCGTAGACTGAATAGGCAAGCTGTATTGCAGTGGGAGGAGCTAAATTGCTGAAGTCTGGACAGAGCTGTATGCTAGGTTGAATGGGTGGGACTAAACTGCTGTAGGCAGAACAGGCAGGCCTTATAGCTGTGAGAGGGGCCATATTGCTGTAGATGGAATGAGTGGGCTAGATTACTGTGGGAAGAGCTAAATTGCTCCAGGTTGAATGGATGGAGGTAAAGTGCTGTATTCTGAATTGGTAGGCTACACCGATGTGTGATGGAGCCAAACTGCTGTGGTGAATGGGTGGGACTAAACTGCTGTAGGTTGAACAAGTGGGCTAATATGCTGTGAGAGGTGCAAAATTGTTGTGTGTTTAATAGAAACGGCTACAATTTTGTAGGATGAACAGGTGAGTGAGTGTGCTATGGGAGGGGCTAAACTGCTGGAGACTGTATGTGTGGGGTTAAACTGCTGGATAGGTCAGAGAGCCTGCAATGTGTGTGCTAGAATGTTGCGGAAGTGTAGATTAAACAGGCAGGGCTACATTACTGTAGGGTAAATGGGTAGGTTAGATTGGTGAGGGAGGGATCAAACCACTGAGGTTGAAAGGGTGGAGTTAAACTGCTGTAGGCACAATGAGTTCATAAAACTGGTTTTGCACCTCTAAATGTTTTTTTTTACCATATAAGAAGAATGTACACTGTGGAGTGAATGGCAAATGCTTCCAAAGGAAAATTGATAATCCAAATGGATAATCTCACCTCAGCAGAGTGGCCCCGAGCCCCCTGTAGAGGCCCTGGACGCCCCGAGTCTTCAGAAGCTCCTGCGTGATCTGCATGGCTGAAACTGGACGGATGAAGCTGCAGCTAAGCATGGTGTTGCCACCCCCTGTGGTTGAGGTCACCACTGCCAAGTTCCTCTGGGCCACTGTGGAAAACGTAGAGACATTATTTGCGCTGAACATTAGAACTTCTTTGATTGAAAATGTATGTCTGGCACAATATAGCCACATCCGTAATATGAAAAAATGCTTTTCCATCACAAATAAAGTGAGCTGTAGCAAAGCCATACCCGAGCTCTACCCATGCTGTCACAGTTCTGCTCAAAGGCAGGGTTAAAAGGGGGCTGCAGCTGAGCTGACTGCCTCAGAATGTTGTCATGACAAGAGACATTTTATATTAAATAATAAATGTTTAAACTGTAGAATAATTCCAGTTTGCTATTCATGTTCATCCTTCAAAACCCAGCATGAGATCCTCCTCCTCTGTCTTTTCTCAGTACTCTCACGCCCTTCTTACTGATGTACTCTTTGTTCACAGCTATTTTTTGCTATTGTTTTGAATTCATAATGTTATCACTGTTGATTAGAATGTTGGCCATAAGGTGGTAAGCTCACCCAGTCTCCCTGCATCCTGAAGCTGGATCTTCAGCATCTCCATAGGCGTGGTGACGATCACCTGACACACTCCGGCTCCACAGCCAGCCAGCATCTCCTTAAACACGCTCAGTTTAGACCTGTGAGGTGAAACTCCTTCAAAACTTGCTCCACAAGACCTTTATTATTTATTAGTGTGATTGCTATTGTTCTTCTTCAGTTTTATTATTATTGCTGGAATTTGGAGCCTCTTGTCCTCTTACAGTTTTTGGCTATGATGGCTGGATAGCGATAAAACGTCGAGCAAACAATCAGTCTCACAGATATTTCTAAATAGTTATAAAAAATATGTTTTTCGCTATTTATTGTGGTTTAATGAATTAAAACCAATCAGCCAGTTAATGCGGCTATTTGCACTTTTCCCAGCCGTTTTCTGGCGAGAGTTTGTGTGTCTCCAAACACTGGTTTTATAGCAACTATGAAATCAGACTTTTAGTCATTTTCTCACAGAAATACAATCCAGCTATTATTATTAATGAACTCACTCTCCCCTGCTGAGCCGGTGGCGAAAGAAGTCGTTTGCCGCCAGTTTGATGGCCTTCTCAGGTGTCACCAGAGTCAGGTTCACTGCTGCACCTGCAGAGAAAGACATTATGTTTAAATCTCCACAAGAAAAGAATATTCAAATTACCTGCTTAAAAAGGAAAAAACAGAATAAAAGTCTGTGTTAAAAAGTGCGTGTGTGAGTACGTGTGCACGTGTGTGTGTCTGTGTTTGTCTTCCTACCTCTGTACATTCCAAAATAGCCCTCAGAGCGGACGGTTTTAATCAGACAATCCATCCTGAAAAAAAACAGCATTCAGAACATTGCATTATGTATGAGGCATTGTCTAATAGACACATACATGCACATACATACTGACATACACCTTATAGTATAGTAAGTATAGTAAAAGTGTAATTTATAGTAAGAGTAACTGAGTGTAACAGTTAAATGTACTGTAGGAAAAAAATACGTAAATTAATATTAAACTAATTCTCCGGGATTGCTGTCAGATGGAGGTAGCAACCCTCAAACACATGCACACACTCACACTCACACACACACACACACACACACACACACACACACACACACACACACACACACACACACACAC
>JBBJLR010137471.1:0-16705 GCA_037577145.1 Brachypetersius gabonensis | reverse complement strand
CTTTTGTAAATAAAACCCCGTTTTGCCCCTTACCATGTCCCTGTGTTCTGGTTCCCTATCCTTTCCCCCCATGCTCACGGAGCCAACCGTGACAGTCTATTGACTGATTTAACTTCAGTAAACTGTTCATTTTTAAACAGTACAGTACTAAGCTGTCTGAAGTTCAGAACCAATGGTTAATAGAAATTGGCCTTTATTTTTGCCACTTCCTTTCTGGAAAAGTTGTTTTTTTGTTTATTCTTAATTCTGAGTAAAAAAATGTCGAGCAAAGCAAAAGTTCTTAGATTTGAGTAAAATGTCTATTTGAACAAAACATGTAAACTTGTGTAAAAACTGCGGTAAAGTATCTTATTACCATCTGCTATCTTCATGTATTTGGAAAAACATCAAAGAAAACATATGTTAAATTGAAAAGATGTGGTAGGCTTCCTCAAGTCTTTGCACAGCATGAATGTAAATATGGAAATAATCAGTTTCATAGATAATTAGCATGAGCTGCTGTGAGTGTAACTGAGATTATTAACTTTTCTGGGGGGTGTAATGATGGTTTTGGTACCTGAGGTGTCTCCTGAATCTTCGGGCCCCAGGCGGACACTGGTGGTGCGGGGCAAAGTGCCCTTGACCTGTGGTTTAAAGATGGATGAGGAGAGCTCCTCCAGCGTGCATCCCAGCAGATACGCTGTCTTCTGGGCCCATTCGTGCCTCGCAAACTGCTTTCTCCCAGCTGAGGAGCACCAGAACCAAACGTTACAAGGTTGCGGCTACAAGATTCTTATCAAGATTCAGAATATCATGGTCTGGCCTTGCATCATCCAAACAGCCTCTGGCGTTCAATAGGTTTTAATTGGGAAAAATGTCATTGGAAGTTAATGTAAAAAGGTAGTACAGATAGAGACCAGGTCACTTTAAAACATGTCTGTTGGACCATTTTAACATAATATAAACAGTAGCTGACATGTTCACATTTTGTAAAAACATACTTAAAATACAAAAAAAATTGTTAATGGAGATATAAGCTATATTAATGCCACCTTTATTAGAAAATAAATGCATTTTCCATTATTCCTCACCTGTTAATCTTTTCTAAAGACATTTTGTACACAAAACTGTTGCAAATGAATAAACAGCATTTTATAATGAAACTCTATATCTTTATACTACCAAAACAACAAAGTTTTTTTATAGATCTCTCATCTACAATTCAGTAAATTAACACACAGTTAATTAATTTAGTGTGGAAACTTGAGGAGTCCAAGAATCCAATTACTGGTAACGATGTTCCATTGTTATTTGTATATGACAAACTTGAAACTACAGGGTTGATATTTGTTGCATGTATAAATCTCGCTCTCAACAATGCATATCATCAAAAGTCATTAATAAAATGAAACTTTTTATTTGTTATGCATAATGATTTTCAAGTCGGCCTCAAAGAAAAAAAAGTTCTAACCACGTCTCTCTGTTCTTCGCATTCTCAAAAAAGAAAACCAACACAATGTCACTTGTAATCTTTTGGATTAATGATCAAAGAGTTTTGGACACCGGAGAGTTTTAACAAATAATATTCTGATATTCCGCCACGCGGCGTCTTAAGAGAAGCACAGCCAAACATCAAACAGAGCAGACAGAGAGAGCGGCTGGCTCGGAGCCTTATCAGCAGCACGAGCCCACCGCTCTGCCCAACACAATGTTACTGAGGGAAGATGAAAGAATGAGACACTCACACACACACACACACACATACACAGAACACCATTAAAATGCTAATACCAAACTGTCTGCTATCGACGATAAAAAAAACGGCACATTCCAAACACACAAAGAAAAGAGTAAACATGCACAAGAGGGGTTTCTTTACCTTCATCTGACTCTGTTGGGGTCCGGCATGCAACATCGGCAAGTGAGTGGAAAACAAAAGGGTTAGAACAAGGGCACACAGCTCTGGTCCTGGAGGTCCAGTCTAGTCCATTTCAGCACAGTTAAGTGATTCCTCTTCTCAAACACACTCACTAAACCTGGCTATTAACAGGTGAGATGAACCTGGTGTGTCTGAGCAGTGAAAGCACCAAACAGTGCTGGACACCGGCCCTCCAGGGTGGGTTAGAACAACACGACAACACACTGGAGTTCTACTGGAGAGAAAGAAACTCCAAGAAAAGGTCAAGAGGTTCAT
The DNA here is from genome assembly GCA_037577145.1 of Brachypetersius gabonensis. NCBI lineage: Eukaryota > Metazoa > Chordata > Actinopteri > Characiformes > Alestidae > Brachypetersius > Brachypetersius gabonensis. The sequence goes on along the minus strand of JBBJLR010137471.1, from coordinate 14,532 downwards.
TGACCAGAACATGCTTGCACACACAAAAACACAAAAACACAAAAACACACACAACCTGCAATTACACAGAAGCCATTAGAAACCTCGTTATTTCATTCATTAAGAGTACTTGTAGTTATCTGACTGATGGACATGCTTTCCTAATGTCATTTTTATCATTATCATCATTAGCAACCATACACATTAACCTCGTTTCACCCTCCGTGAGGGAATCAGCTGATGTGAATTAAAGTGAGAGCCACTAGAATTTAGTCTTGTCCAGTTGCCTTTTAAATTACTCTGCTGCCACTCGGTGGATGCCAGTAAGAATGCAGCAAAGATGAAATTCGAGTGCAATAATTTTTTTTAACATCTGGTCATATTCCACTGCTTAGTTTATGCTATCTGTCACTATTATTTTACTATGATTTTTTTCTATCGCTGCTCTTACCTTGGTACTTTTCACTTTCTACCGCAGCAATGCAAATTTATTCTTTAGATAGTCTACCAAGTGATCACAGGCCTTGTTTGTACCTGGTATTAACATCTGTCCCAAGTGATCTGAGGACATCACCATGGACCTGCTAATATGACTGACAAGTCTTTTATTCTGACATGCTTTTAAGAAAGACTGTATAGTGTAATGAATCATGAAGACCCAGGTGTCCTCAACAGTACACTGCCAAGGTCAGTAGCACTTCTACAATGATCTGTCATGGTTAGGCAGGTTTTGGTTAAACAAGTCAAGTGGTGTGACTTCTGGAAAGACATGAAAATGTGATGTTACTGTACTAACATTTGTGTAATTGTAAAAAAATATGTATAGCCTTGAGTTCAAGGTTTACACATTACACCACTGGCCATGCACGTTTAAAGAATCTTTTTTTATTTGAGTGGTTGTAACACTTGACATTCTTTGTGTGGTAAAATTTATCCTGTTTAACAATGAATGCATCTCCTACACACAGTGGACAACTGAGTTGAATTGCCAGATATTTGTCTTGGTGTCCACCTATGATCGTATAACCTGTGATAGACGTTAATACCAAGTGTAACCAATAAAACCCAAACATGGAGAATCTGAAATATTAGCTTTACTCAAGCAATCATCATAGACTTTGTTCAAAGTATGCACAACAACAAAAGATGGGACCAAAAGATGGGGGGGAATGACAGATGAAGTGTTTTTGAAGGGGGGAAGCAGTCAGTGAGGCGGCTGTTAAGGGTGATCATTACCACTTTCATCTACAACTGAGACTGCACAGGGGGCAACATTAGACAAAATGAGCATCAAATGAGTGACTAAGAATAGACCATCATAAACATAAAAATTAGACAATTACGATTATTGCACTTCCAGCTATTTCACAACAGAAAGGACAATTGTGAATTATCATTAATCTGAACAACGCATGCAGCATCATGCATTACAAAACATTATCAAATTATGTTGTGTGTCTCAGAGCAATGGAGAAAAGCTTTACCTTTGGTGGCCCCTGCAGCTCCGAGATGGTAGATTGCCCCCAGAACCAGCCAGAAGACCCTCTGCTCTTCGGTTGAAATGTTCAACACCTTCATAGCAGCCTGGAGCTTGGTGAACTGCTGGGTGGCCTTCTGCTTGTCCTCAGGCTGGCCAGTAGAAATGTCAGTGTTAGAGCTTTTAATTAACCCAAACCTGACCGAACGAACCCATCCACACTGTAGTCCAACAAAATTCTGTTCCAATCAAGACTGTAGACCAATAGAATTAGGTTCCAAACAAATTGGAGACCAACAAAATTATTTTAAAACCACACTGTAGCCCAACAAAATACTGACCTTCTGACACTCCACTTATTAATACATACACCATTACAACCACCATCAAATAAGCAAACTGCAAAAACAAAAAAGGCGCTATGTTAACAAATTTATGAACAAAACCCAAATGTTTTTGGTCTGGACACATGCAAGCCCTCTGGATGTAACCAAACTATAGTCCAACAAAACACTGCCCCAACCAGACTATAATCCAAAATACTGACCATCTAACACTACATATTTTAATACGTATGCTAGCAACCACTACAGCTATTATACATCACCAATTGCAAAAACAAAAAAATCCAATGATTGGCTGAACCAAGTTTAAGTACATTCACAAACATTTGAACAAATTAAAGCCTCCAAAAAGCACCCTAAACATTTTTGGTCGAGACCCATGCCGGCTCTGTGGACCTGAGAACATTCAGACATTCATCTGCATTTGACACGGGACCCCTCTGCCACAGGACAAATGATTCTAGCATGTCAGATCAAAATCTGTTCAAGTAGATCGTAGAATGATGAGCTGTGAGTAGCTTGAGTATAAAATTCGTACCCAACCTAAGAAATATATTTGAGGAATCATGTCCAAATGCTGCCACCAAAAGTATTTCAAGATGTGGAGGGAGTGTGTGGTCCAGACACAGGTGACACTGAGGGCTGTAGGAGAGTAGAGGAGCCTGGAGCACTCACCTTGGAGTAAGGCAGGATTCCAAAGGCGCTGTTCTCAGCAAAGTGATTGAAGTGCAGCTCGGTCCTGAGAGATGAAACAAAGCCTGGTAAGAGGAAGAACCACAAAAAGACAGGCCTCTCCAGCCCTGTCCTTAACATTGAAACCATGTTAGATCATCTCTGTGAATTGGGCACAGCTTACTTGAGAGAGCCATCAGCCCCTGCCATCAGGTAGTAGAAAGCATTGAAAGTGGATTCGCTGTCTGGTCGCCTGGTGACCCTCGACTTCTCCAGCAGCATGGTCTATAGGAATAGTGGGCAGATTAAATGATGTCTGTTTTTATGCAGCAGTTCCACAGTGAAATCATTTTCCAACAAAAAACAGTACTGAGAAAAACATCAGAGATCATATTTTTATTTCATTTCAGCACAGTCAAAACAACTCTTAAGTTATCCATTTGTCAGCATCATGGTGAAGAAGCTGCAGCAATCATACTCCACATCTCGAATGACCAGAAGCTCTAGTGCTGATTGTTTTCTTTTTGGTCTGTTTCCAGCTTCTTGACCAGCTACACATCCTTACAGACCCACAGCACTGAGACGTCTTCTCACAAGTGGTGTTCGACTAAAGACAGTTCTAGTGATCTACCAGACCCTGCACGGCTGTTGAGAGACACATTTTCTCTTGTTCTTTTATTTGTAATTCCAATTGTTCCAATTGTTTTTGAAGACGTTTTACTTATATTCCGTTATTCCCCTGTTTCTTCTCCTTAAGTGAGTGGATTATCTAATGTCCTCTGAAACTTTCTTCCATCCATTTTAGTGGCACAGATAGAAATGCATGGTAGCTGAGGTTTGTATCTTGTAAGTATCTTGTATAAATGTGTATCTTTTAAGGGGAGCATTATGTGATAGCTTTGTTGGGAGGATGCAGCTGTAACTGGTTGAGTTTAAGAATGGAAGGATGAAGTCATAGTGGCAGAAGGTACATAAGAGTCAGGAATGTACAAATAAAGTTTTCAAAATTATTGTTTTATTACTGTTTGAAGATTTTTTTGTTTAATTTGTGTGATTTTCTGCTATTTATGAGAGATCATAACTAGCACTTAAATAATTAGATCCATATTTCTTTCAAATGTGGTTCTGATTCCTACCTGAATGGAAGCAGAAGCTACTTGGCCTGCCTGGTCAAAGTCAAGCGAGACAATATGAGAGAAGCGACTGGCATTTCCATTCATGGATGTGTTGCAGTTCCCAAATGCCTCCAGGATGGTGTAGACAGCCTGCCACTTCTCAGCTGCAAAGGAGAAGAGAGATCATCACTTTCATTAAAAAACATTGTTAACATTTATGTTTTATGACATTAGAAACAACCTGCTGCTCTTTATATTCTGTGAACATTTCTTTGCGAATGGACCAACAAACAGAGATGGCTGTCAAAAACTCTAACATTAAAGAGGGAATTCAAGGACTTTAAAATCGATACAAATATAATCTGATACAATGTATAATCATATATTGTCTTGTGTATGGTCATACGTTTTTTTTCTTGACAATTTTCTTACCATTAAATATCAATTAAACAGCTTGCTTTTGTAAGTTAATGATTGATTTATGTAAAAATCACAATCACAAATATGTCTGTTCCAGGTGGAGTTTATGTACGTACAGTAACTCTTAGTCTGCGCTGCTTCAGAACAGCCAAAAGCGCTACTTATACGCATCCCTGCACTCACACACACTTCTGTGTCACATATCTCTCTCTCACACACGACTAGTCTTCTCATACCTTGTTTTTCTGCTTTATACAATCAGAAATAAAAAAAATTACGATAAAATAAAAAAATACACAACGCCATTTTTTAAAAATCCAAGAACCATACATTTAATGATTTTTAAAACTTTTAATTAGGATATGAAACAAAACTCTCTGTAATGTATGAAACCTCTACTATTGACCCTAACAAACAGAAGCTCCATATAAGGGCGTCTTTTTGTACAAAACAGTGTTTTAGCAACGATGTGTTTATGATGCGCCTGCACGTGAATCAGTTTCTGAGGATAAAGGATCAGTGAAGTGTTGACGTCACCACCTGCCTCTCACCTGAGTAAACTTTGCCGTTGCTCCCTGCGATCGACACAAGGTACTGCACCAGGTGCTGGCAGTTGGTGGTCTTCCCACTGCCGCTTTTACCCAGCAGCACGATGGACTGGTCCTGCCGTGTGGTCAGCAGCTTCCTGTAGGCGGCCTGGGCCACGCCGTAGATATGTGGGGCCGTGTCCTCCCTCCGGCAGCCCTTGAACATGTGCATCACCTGACAGAAACGAGGCAAATTTCAGGCACCACTGAAGAATTACCATTTTAGCATAGTAATCCCAACTATCATCGATACAAAGCTCTCTAATGAAACTGTGTTTCACTCAGAAACGCATAAGAAATCTTAAGCCAGTGCTGTAAAGCTGTAGCACCCTACTGCCCTACACAGGCAGAGAGCAGTAACTGCACCAACAGCCATGAATGAAAACAAATAAACCATCCTTGACCAAATCAATCAACCCTGAAAGTGCAGTAACTGAACTGATCTAAATCCCCCTCACCTTCTCAGAGTACATGGCTGGAGCACTGACGGGGTTGATGAAGACGAGGTTGGGTCCGGCGTACGTGTGCATGACGTTCCCTCCATAACGCTGACGCAGAGAGTGCATGACACTTGATTCGTTCAGGTACAGCAGCCCAGACAGGTCCTCTATGCGGTCGCACGAGGGAGGGTTCGCCTGTGAGAGAGGAATAAACAAAACTAAACACATGTTTCTCTAGCTTTGTGTTGAGTGTGTGGACCATAACTGGGACTGTAAATCCCCTTACGATCATAGTGGGAACCTCCATTTACGCATATCTTACATATTAGTTTCACAGCAGCTACTAAATAAAGGATCCATATCATGAAGTTAAGTTTTTTTTTTTTTTATAAAACAGTTTGACTCAAAGCAGCTTGTCCATTTTCCAGTTCATGTGGTCTATGAAGAACACAATTTAATGCATAATTATTTATAACTGTTTATTTGCTGAATTGAACATATGGGGAAGAGATAATACATAAAAAGTGTTGAAATCACTAAAAAGGCCATTTTTACATTTGTTCTGGACATGCTTCATTTCACTTAATTTGACCAAAAATGGTCAAACATTTGCAAACAACATTCAATATTGATGTAATTCATGTCACTACATGTAGTGTGTAACTATGTGTAATGTAATTGAATTACATTAAGGTACTATTATAAAACAGCAATAAGGGTTATGTGACTGTGATTTAATTGTCATCCTCTGAAAAGGCCATCGCTGGAGCCCAGACAGCTGACAGATGCCTGAAGACACTAGACATGCTGCTTTATGGAGGTGTGAAGGCTCAGAGCAGACGGCATCCCAGAACATTCCTCACAGCTTTTACTGTCGCGTTAGTGGCCATCACTCTGCACGTCGCCCTGGGTGCTAAAGTGCCATCCAGACTGCAGCAACTCAAACATGTCCACTAATGAAGCGTTTTAGCCACAGACTGGAAACAGGACCTGGCTCTTATCACTCAACACACTAATTAAAGCTTTATTTTTTTAGACCAGAGTGAATTAAGTGGGACAGATCGGGTCATATCACGCTCTCTGGTGAAGCAGAACATAAATGGAATTAGCAAACTGATTAGCAGTTCTTCTATCATTACCTTATATCACCAATGACAGCCATTACTAAAAAATATATCGAGAGATATCTCTTATTTTTTATCAATATTACATATGGAGCATTAGTTTATCAGAAAAGGGTCATCTACTTGAAGACCATTCATTTAGTGCAAGAATGTATTTCTGTCTATTACTGCCTTTATTAAGCTTAAAAAGAAGACAAGTCTCATTCGGAATGGTGCAGTTGTTGGATTTTATAAATATTCCCAATGAAATGTGATGTAAAGCCAGACAGTTGTTTTGTTTCATTATAGTTAGCTCTGTGATGTTCTTTTGGAAGCCATGAGTATTATGGGTAGATTTTTCTTTCAGTCGATGGGTCTCAATCCCCTAATATCATTTTGGAGGGTCACAGTAGTGGTCTGAGCACTGTGTTCTCATTTGTCGACTGTTTACTCTGAGGAGCAATCTGTTGTGAAGTTCATAGAGTCCAGAAATGAAACACTGACATGGTCATAAATATAGGTTTGTCTTTCTCTTCAAATTAGGTATATGATTATGAAACTAACTTACTGAAATCTGTTTCAGAACTACATAATATTATTCCTGTTAAAACATTTGTTCAGTTCTTTATATTGAGTTAGACCAGATATATGACAGCATGGTATTTCCAGGTGCAGGTGTAAGTTTTTACCCAGTTTTACATTTCAGTCACTGTGTGTAGGCTTTAGTGCTTTAGTGTGGTCCAGTTTCCTGCCATGGTTTGGTCTCCTTCATGTTGGTTTTCCACTGGCATAAGGAAATGATTTTTCATTACAAAAAAGAAACCCATACCTGAGCTGTTTGACGGCAGGGCCCAAAGAAAGAAGCAGCTGAGATGACTGCATCATTGCATGTTGTCATGGCAACAGACAGACTTGGAAATGCCTATTTAACTGTCCACACAAAAACAGCACTGGAGATGCAAACAAACAACTGGGAAGATTAAGTACTACTTTTTATTTGGGCCGAAAATGTGTACCGTGTTATTGCTGGGTTAGGCATTCATCATATGGCTATGACAACAAAATTTAAACTTAAGACTATAATACGTAAAAGACCACAATAACAAAGGTGGATCTGACAAAAAGGTGGAAAACTTCTTGGACACAGCCATAAACTGTGGGGAAAAACTCCTGACATGGCAGAAACACTTTTAGTGGGCGGAGACAGACTGGAAAAACCATCTGTGCTTCTGTACCATCACAGTTTAGATACGGCACAGTTCCTATATACCAGGGCTATTCAACTTCAATAGCAAGTGGGCTGAATATGAAAATCACTGGGGGTTTGGAGGCCATAGAATATTTGTCAAGTAATGGCTAAAAATAATTCTTGCTGTTAGTAGATATTGTATAAGTATGAACGAATTACATATTTTCTTTAACTGTAATACTTTCATAGAAGGAGCTTTTTGAAGGTCCATATTCATATTTTGCTGCATTTAGGGCCGCATCAGCCGCTACCCTCCGGTGAAGTGGGCGTTGCAGCTGGCTTAGACTTATCTTCGTCTTGTTTATGGACTTTATGTCAGTGACGCTTTAAAAATAACTGTTTTTAAAGCGTCCGGTTCTAAACGAGAACTCTGACCATAAAAGTCATTAGAGTAGATACATCATGGAGACTACAGAGGTTTTCCCCTCGCTGTGTGTGTGCGACCGGATTCTCTACATCTTTCGTTACTGCCAGGCTTTTAAGCTCTGCATTGCATTTTTTTTTTTTTAAACACATCCATTTTTAACACATCCATTTTCCGCTTTTTTCGACTGGCAAATAATACGCCAACTTTTTTGCTCTGATTGGCTAATTTTATACAACACAGCGGATAACCGATCTTGGCGAAATAGCAGGGGACGCCAGTCATGATCCAAAACCCATAATTGTATTATATCACACAAATCACACGCTGATTTACTGGCAGTCTTGCGGGCCATAAAAATTTTCAAAAGGCCCGGATCCAGCCCGCGGGCCGCTAGTTGAATAGGCCTGCTGTACACCAGTGGAAAAGTGTCTTTAGAGTGATCTCTGAAAATCAGTGCAAAGCTGTACTGACTGATCGCCTTCATCCTATGGCAGAATATTTCTATCTTGATGAGAGTGATCTCTTCCTACATGACAAGCCCCCACCCCCAGCTGTAGAGCTGGTGGACTGGGACAGATTAAGGCTTTTTGTGGATGTGTGGCCTTTCAGTACAGTTAAAAATAGACCTTGTGGTTCATGTGACCCACCTTCTCCACATCATCTTCATCCACTTCCAGCAGTGTGCCATCATGATCCAGCCGGATCTTCACCTTCCCCTCCGGGAGGCTGCCTGCATCCGTCTTCAGCTGCGTTGCTACAAAAACAGAGGACAGGCCCAGGGGTCAAAATCGCTGTCCTACACAGAGCCTCCTGTTCAGCAAGCTGCTCTGTACCCCAGTGTAGATTTACACACTGTCATGTTTGTTTTTGTTAGGGAAGGACAGAGCTATTGGAGAAATGAATTTTTTATGAAATGCACCCCATTTACAAGCTGCTAGAGTAGGCAGACAGGAGCAGGCAGTGAGTCATTACAGTGTTTCCTCAGCCTCCTCCTGTACTGGCCTGTATATTCCCAGTTCCAACAGACCAGAGTTTAAAATATATAAATCATTTACCGCTCTTTAGTTTTTCCCTTTTTTTTACTACCTACTAGGTGTTTAGAGGAAAGCATGTGTGAAAATGGATGCATGAGAAATGTGATGAAGGCTGTTACAGCAACATTAGAAACATAAGAAATGCAGTTTCCGACAGTTTTGTCAGATTACAGAGTTCAGACAGATTTTTCTTCCAGTTTTACAGGAATTTTATCAGGTTACGTTTGGGCTCAGACTAATTGTATGCAGGTTAAAGTCAGATTGGGACAGCATTTTGGCAAGTCACATTCTAGGTAAAATAGATTAAAATTGGTTAAATTGAATCAATCAGGAGCAGATAGATTTCTTTTGGATCAAAATCATGTTCAAATTAAATTTTGGGGGGGTCAAAATTAGATTAAAGTAGAATTTTGTCAGGTTAAGACTAATTTTGTAAGGTCAAAGTCAGGTTTAGAAAGAACATTCTCAGGTTCTCATATTTTTTTCGGGTCACTGTTGGTTTCAGATAAAATTGATTTAAGTCATGATCTGGTTCAGACAGGTTTAGAAAGAATATTCTTGGGTCAGCATTACAAAATTGTACCTCCACCTGAGATAGAGACCAATTTTTTTTAAGTTCAGATGCTGTGGGTCAGCTCAAGTCAGGTTATGTCAAAAATGTTCAGTTCAGTTCAGTAAAGCTCGACAACACACCCACTTTAATTCAGAAGGGCTTGATAATTGGCTGCTACACTGGATCAGTGTAAGAGCAGCAACAATGAGATCAAGTGTTCAAGTGTACATCATGTGTTTTGTATGATATAGACTGACCTAAAGAGAAGCCGTCTTTGTGAACCAGCCATACTTTCTCTGCTCCGTACCAGGCTCGCTCTGCAGCTATCTGCTCCTCGGTCTTCACCTGTGGGAGAGAAAGAAATTGGAGAGTTATCAGTAAATGCTGTAATGAAACAAACAGACACGTCTCACTTACCATGACCACGCCACTCTGCTACAGAGCGACAGGCTGCAAGCACCTGTTTGGTCCCTCAACTTTCCAGCAGAGCATAAGACAGTGTCTAAGTCTCTATGGCATACACAATGCAGACACACAAATATAAAATGGTGGATACATGGCTGAGTATGTGAAGTGAAACCCACATTCAGGGAACACTCAGTTTTTGTTCCTCTTTTGGTAAATGGAAGCCTTTAGCAGCACTGCCTCTTTTCTGCTGTCTGTGTAACCTTGACCCAGACACAGTGCTGTGATGATGGACATTCGAAGAGCAGAGAAATCTGAATGGAAAAGCTGCAGCAATTTGCTTATTCTTTAAACCACATCTCTGCAGTGTTGGATTACATTATAGTGGCTTTCCAGATGTCATTTACCTAAAGCTGGCTAATATGGGTATAAATTAGAGCTGGGGAAAGCTGAACAATGGAAAGAGCTCAGAGGAGAGCGAGTGGGCGTTGTTCCCCGTAACATAACACTCTACCAGGACCTGGAAGCAGAAATGGATAGCGGGTGGAGGGGATGGTCTGTAACCGTCTGATGGGTCTGTTATAATAGATATGTGAAGGTTTAGGTTACAGAGCCATTAGAAGGCCAAGGCTCTTTTAAGAAGACTCTCTTAGCTAGGGAAGGTATAAAGTGGCTTTGCTGGGCAAGAATAAGAACATCTGGCCAGCAGAGAGAGCCAGAGGTCCACAGGAGTGCAGGGGACTCATGCAACACAGCAAACCACATGCACATCAGTTATACTGATCACAGCAGATCATCAGACCACTTTACACAATTTTCCCCTCACACCAAAGACACATTCGCTGCTTAGTTTTGCACTGGAAGTAGGAGAGAGTGGGAACGTTTTAGTTTTTGCTTAACAATTAATATATTCCCTGCTATTTCAACGAAAATAGGCAAAAGACTTTTTAACTGATTAAATTAAATTCAAACCACTTTCAAAATCGCTTCAGCTTTACAACCTAAGTATCTAAAAACATATTTGTCATAATCAATACGATCACTGGAAGAGGTTGTATCAAATACGCCAAATTTGTGTTTGACGAGTAAACATCAGCAGGACAAACGCTGAATATATTTCATGTGCATGGTATTTACATCTATATTACAAATCGCATTAGAAATATCCCAAAAATTCACTGTTTTAAAATACATGGGTGGGATATGAATTGATTACTTTTTCATGCGGAGGCGGACCTCTAACCTTAAACGGTGAGCCATTACTATAGCTAGGCTATATAAAAATAAATATCAAAACTGTCAAAAATGAGGAAAAATGTCCTACATAAATGCTCATTTCCTATGGGATTATAGTATTACATTAGTGCTAACCATTTTGAGCCATTTAATATAGAACACAGGCATCTGAAGCTTGAAAAAGACACAGAGCTTTATTTGAAGCTTATATAAATTTGTAAGAGAATTAACACCTAGTTGGGCTCATATTCACAGTCAGTGATGTATCTACAACCTCTAGAAGGCCTGGAGGGATGTTTTTTCTACAAAATTGGTCCTATTCATTAGCATAAGCTTTCATTACTTGTTCTGTAGCTCCAGTGCAAAAGAATCAAACTTCAAATACCACACATGTCTATTCAGGGTAGGGGGAAAACTGTAAATGCTACTTCAACTATCTACCAAACCATCACTTCAGCGCAAGCTCAGACTTCATATGGGGGCAAAATTAAACAATACACTGTTGCACTTTTGCAGCATGATATTATTATAAAAGAGCTCCAGAAACAACAAACAAGCAACTGTTCCATCCAGCAAACACACCACACACTGAAGCAGAATACTGAGAGAGGCTTGTCTTCATAATTCATGGGTGACAGCAGGTGGTTAAGCTACACTTTTTTCCCGGACTTTATTCAAACTGTCCTCTCAGTATTTCGCTGCTGAGAAGTATCTCTTAATGTGCTGCCCACTAAAGGAACACTATGCAGCACAGCAGTGCATTTTAATCACGGATAGTGTGGACCAGACCTTGGGTTGACAGGCAGCTGCGTGGGCCGCCTGCAGGACAGCCACGGGGTCTTCCTCCGCCTTAGCCTGGGGGAAGATGGGGTTTACGGAGATGGAGAAGGTAAAGGTCATTTTCAGGAAGGTAGAGAAATGTGCAGACAGATGTGCCGTTAGACAACAAATGATGAAGATGCTTTAGGTTAAAGTGGCAAGAATTTGATGTTAGGAAGTATTAAAATTAGTAAAACACAACATAAAGTATTAAGTGCATGATGGTAAGGCACTGAGGCGACGCGCTTCCTGAACCAGTTTCAGACTCAAAACAGTGCAGCAGGAGGAAAAGACTCTTTACAGGGAAAACAACAGTAAAAACAGTGGCAGGACAAAGAGTGAACAAAGCGGACAGAAAGATTAAAGGAAAAAAGGAAAGTAAGGAACAAGGATTTTGAAAACAAAAGAGAAACAATAAACTCAAAAAGTTATAAAAAAGAAAATAATTAAAAGTGAGAGATGAATACACACACACACAGAGTGAGAGAGAGAGAGAGAGAGAAAGAGAGAGAAAGAGAGAAAGCAAGAAAGAAAGCAAGGAAGAAAGAAAGAGAGAAAAGGAGCCTTCACACAACACCATGCACCACAAACACACACTGCAGCCCCAGAACAGAGTAAACCTGAGAGGAGTCACAGACACATGCTCACACTCACACAGCCACATACCCTTTCTCACAAAACCCACACACACAAACACAGATACACAAACAAGTTCTGTGATTAGGCTAAGCAGTAAAAACAGGACTAAATCACACATCCCAGATGATAAAGGACGGCGTTCCCTTTGCCATTGATAGTGACCTGAAAACAATGAACTGAAGACAAACAAAGTTTCAGCTGGAAGTCTGAGTGGACAAACAGCTCCAGCAAAATCACAGCGAGAGAACCGCTCAGTAAATCAAGAGCACTGGGGCGCTTAGCAGAGCCGACGTCCGCTTGCAAGTCAAAAGGACCCACTGGTGTAACAGTAAGTAATGGCTCATAGCATCTGGTTGAGGAGAGGACTGATAAATGATCTTCAATGCAGGGGGAAAGCAGAGCCATCAGCAGGACCGAGGGAGGAAAGCATGGAAAAAGGCAAAGCAGAGGAATGACCTGCCAAAAATGAGCTGTGGAAAACAATAGCTCAAATGACTGTTAAACTTTAGGCATGAAAAACTACACCCTCATTGCACAAATTCCACTAAATTCCACTGAAACGACATTCCAGAGCTGTTATTAATAAAACCATATGGACCTCATTATATTTTATGCAAGAAACCTTAGTGCTTCCTCTCTGATCCTGCCTGATATTTGGTTGGGGTTCTGGTGAGCATTCTTACTCAAATACACCCACTTAACCAGTCAGATGAACAGATGGTACAACCAGATGATGAACCTCACTTTCCAAGATGCCTCTCAAGCTCAAACACACCAGCGTTGATCAACCACGCACCCCACCACTCGCCCAGCCACCATGGGCATGATAAATCCAGCTCATTTTAGAATCTCACAATATGTTTCTCTCTCTGATATCCAGGCCTCATCTAAGGAGCAGGTGCTCATAACGGCAGAGTTTGGGGAGGTGGAGATGGACAACTTGTTGCTCAGGCTGTAGCTGCAGCAGCCAAGCTGAGAGACCAGCAAACAGACAGGCAAGCTGAGGAGAGGAGGAGACAGTTACAGAACATTTCTCCACAGTGAGGATCTGCTCCAGACGCCTGTGGTCCTCCTCGGTTGGGACCAGTGAAGTTCCCTGAAGGAGACAGGTGGCACAGATGGCAGGGATGTACAGGCAGAAGGGGACTCTTTAGGCATAAATATTGACAGTACAGTGTAGAGCAACAGTGTAGCGCAATCATATCGAAATTTATCACAGCATCTCATATTGCAGCCTGTTGATTCTGTTAGTTTAGGACTAAAACAGAACACATGAAAATGATTAGATACTTCTGGTCAAATAACATGTTTGGTTAGTTTTCTAGTATTTCATGTACATATAAATATATATACATATAGCTCTGGCAAAAATATTTTCTTTTATCTTTTCGAGTGGCTGTCATTGTCATAGAGATGCTGATGTAATATAATATTTTTTTTGAAAAATGTTGTGGTCTCTTATTTTTTTCCAGAGCTGTATATACATATATAAGGCAATTAAAAAGTACTAAATTGTGTAGACAAATAGTGGATGTTTACTTAAAATGAACAAAACATGCCACTTGACCAAAAAGCTAAAATATTACATTAATTTCCACTTATGCGTCTACTGTGCAATATTAAAGCACATGTTATATTTGTGGCTGGCCCAGAAAAGTAAAACTGCCCAAAAATAAGAAAAATGTCAATTTGTTCCTTGTTTTGCAAATCTTATCAAAGCACCATCCTTTTTCTGGAACACATCCATCTTCCTGCAACTAAACACTGTAAGGAAGATACTATTTTCTTAAAACACAACCGCTGTGTTCTTCCTTGGAACACTTGTCTGCTTTCATGCTGCAGTGTTCACACACAAACACAAGCAGGGCACCCAAACACACACCTGTTGGCCAGCGGCACCAGAGTTGGGCTTCCCAGCGGGGGCAGCAGAGGGCCGAGGGGCTCCCTTTACCTTCAGGTTTAAGCCAGATAAACCCAGATATCCATAAGGTGGGGTGAACAAACAAAAATATGTACCAGCACGCACACACACACACACACACACACACACACACACACACACACACACACACACACACACACACACACACACA
>JBBJLR010137312.1:0-16723 GCA_037577145.1 Brachypetersius gabonensis | reverse complement strand
ACACCCTGAGTACCCGGGCCTGGGAAATGGCGCCAGCTGTGGGTACTCAGGGTTTAAGTGATTAACTCTGTGTATTGATTCTGGGTTGATGCATTCATGTATTTAAGTTCTGTTTTGTTTCTTCCTCACCGTCAGGTCATTATAAGTCATGTTTATGCGTTACTTTGTTGTTCTTATGCTTGTGAGTGTTTCTGTTTTTTGTGTCCACGTTCCTGAAACAGTATCGGCCGTCGAGCCAGGTTTTTGTTCTTAGTTTTGTTTTGTTTTTGAATAAACTTTCCAAGCAAAGGCATGGCTGCCCCGAGACCTTCTTTTCCACCATGGGTTCACGGGGCTCCCCGTGACAGAATGACCCGACCAGTACAACGACCAGTGCAACGACCTGTGCAACGACTGTTGCCTCAACCCTTCGCACCGGAGGCACTCGTGCCACAACGCTCACAGGAAGAGGACCTCTCTACCCTCGCCTTTCGGAGGTGGGTGTGGGAGGGGCTTCCCGAGTTCGTGCTCCGGTTGCTGGCCGAGGAGGAGAACGGGGGCGACTCAGAGGACCTCCTCGACCCTCCACCATCCTCCCGGAAGGGAGAAAACGCTGTCGGCGCCCGTCCCAAAGAAGTGGCCGGCGCATCACTGAGGGCATGCGCCGAGCCGCCACCACCATCAGCACGACCGGTGCCTGCGCCCTGCATTCAGCGACCCTACACTCACTACACTCCGCCTCCGACTCCTGCACCCCGTCAGAAGCCCCCAGTCATCAGTTCAGCCCTAAGAGAGAGCGCCCTAGATCCCAGGCTGGTTTGGTTTGTAGGATTCCTGGGGGGTTTAGCCAGGGCGATAGGGGAGACCGACAGTTCCCAGTCAAGGGTTATCGCCAGACCCAGTTTGGTTAAGGGGTCAGGTTGGGGTGTTGAGGAGACAGCAACCACCCAGAAAGGGGGAAATTCTCCCATGTTTTTTTTGGGGGGGGTAGTGGGGTCGCAGAGGGTGAAGGGGGTGGTTCCTGGGAAGGGGGGACCCCTGGAGGTATCGGCGAGGTGGAAAGCGCCTACCTCCAAAGGAAGCGGCCGTGCCAGAGGACCCTGAGAAGTTCGAGGGGAGCGACAGGGACCCCCACGAAGGGGACTCCGTCAGGGCAGACATAGAGAGACTTGAGGTAAGCGACAGGGACCCCCACGAAGGGGACTCCGTCAGGGCAGACACAGAAAGGCTCGAGGGGAGTGACAAAGAACCCCGGGAAGGAGACACCGGAGGGCTCCAGGGGTTTGTGTACGGTCGCTCGAAGGAGCCTGAGGTGTCCCGATGTGGGAGATCCACGTCAGGTCGCTCAGGAGAGCCAAAAGGGGACTATGGCACGCCCTCCGGAGAGGGGTTCATCCCAGTTGGGTCCAGAGTGCTCGAGGCGAGCTGCATGACCCCCGAGGAAAAAGGGGCCAAGTCAGTCGGCTTTGGAGCGCTCGAGGGAAGCTGCGTCGCGCCCTCCGGAGAGAGGTGGACACCAGAGCACTAGGACACGCACGAGGAGAGCAGCGACACGCCCTCCGGAGAGAGGCGAGCTCCGGACAGCTCGAGCGAGGACGGAGAGAGCAGCGTCACGCCCTCCGGAGAGAGGCTGACGCCGAACAGCTCAAGGGAGCTTGGAGAGAGCTGCGTCGCGCCCTCTGGAGAGAGGCGGACACCGGACAGCTCGAGGGAGCTCGGAGAGAGCAGCGTCACGCCCTCCTTAGAGAGGCGGACACTGGACAGCTCGAGGGAGCTCAGAGAGAGCAGCGTCACGCCCTCTGGAGAGAAGCAGACACCGGACAGCTCTAGGGAGCTTGGAGAGAGCAGCGTCACGCCCTCCGGAGAGAGGCGGACACCGGACAGCTCGAGGGAGCTCGGAGAGAGCAGCGTCACGCCCTCCTTAGAGAGGTGGACACTGGACAGCTCGAGGGAGCTTGGAGAGAGCAGCATCATGCCCTCTGGAAAGAGGCAGACACCGGACAGCTCGAGGGAGCTTGGAGAGAGCAGCGTCACGCCCTCCGGAGAGAGGCGGACACCCGACAGCTCAAGGGAGCTCGGAGAGAGCTGAGTCGCGCCCTCCGGAGAGAGGCGGACACCAGACAGCTCGAGGGAGCTCGGAGAGAGCTGCGACATGCCCTCCGGAGAGAGGCAGACACCGGAAAGCTTGAGTGAGCTCGGAGAGGGCTGCGTCGCGCCCTCCGGAGAGAGGCGGACCCCGGAAAACTCAAGTGAGCTCGGAGAGAGCTGCAACATGCCCTCCGGAGAGAGGCGGACACCGGATGGCTCGAGGGAGCTCGGGGAGAGCAGTGTCACGCCCTCCGGAGAGAGGCGGACACCAGACAGCTCGAGTGAGCTCGGAGAGAGCTGTGACACGCCCTCCAGAGAGAGGCGGATGCCGGACAGCTCGTAGGAGCTCGTGGGAAGCAGCGACGAGCCCCGCGGAGAGGAGTTCGTGCCGGGGGCACTCGGGAGGAGTGCTAAAGAGGCCTGTGGAGATGGCCTCGACCCTGGCAGCACGCAGGGGTATGGACAACGGCCCTCGGTCTGGTGGACTATGGACTTTATGCCAGCTGAGGGTCTTCCGGGTAGAGGTCATGCCTCCACATTCCGTTCGGGAGTTACCAGAGAGGGGGGACTCTGGACTCTGGGACAGTGACGGGTTCCCAGCTGTACCACCCACGACAGCCGGGCAGGTGAGGGACAGCCTGGGGGAAAAAGGACTGTACGGGGGTGTGTGGGCATCGTCTCTGCCGCCGCCATCCCCCACCCTCCCTCCCCTTTTGTTGTTGTTCTGGGTTTTGGTGTTTTTTTTTTCTTCTGTGTTTTGTTTCTGCTCCCTGTATGCCCCGGAGGGCTATTTTTGAGGGGGGGGTACTGTCACGGTTCGGGCAGTCTCTACCAGGTGGAGCTGTGTTTTTGTGTTTGTTTGGGGTTTATGGGCTTTTATTTTGACAAACCCTGAGTACCCGGGCCTGGGAAATGGCGCCAATATATATATATTAGGGGTGGGCATAGATTAAATTAATTAATCTCACTGTAATCTTGGAATTAATCTAGATTAATCCAGATTAAAATTGTAATCTACATTAATCTAGTTTAAAATGGCTCATTTGAATTCTGCCAAAGGTCTGAAGCCCCCCCCAATCCCCCCCAAATTACCCCAAAATATTTAAAAATCAACATTCTAATGTGATGGGTGTGTTGGTGGTGGGGGTGGCCTAGTGGTAGGATACTTGCTTCTGTTGCAAGAGGTCATGGGTTCGAATCCTACCTTCAGCACGCCACCATTGGGTCCCTGAGCAAGACCCTTAACCCCAAGTTGCTCCAGGGAGACTGTCCCCTGTAGTTAAGGAATGGAAGTCGCTTTGGATAAAAGCGTCTGATAAATGCCGTAAATGTAAATCTATTAACTGATTTAGCTGCAAGGGGTTCATTACTGCGACTCTTAATGCCACTTCCAAACTGCCAGGGCAAATTATTACAAATAATTGTTATTCCTATTGTTACTGTTAGCATAGATGGCTAAGTGACATTAAGCAATGACTTGAGTTGCTGCTGATTTTTTACTAACAATTTGAAGAGATAAACTATTCTACTCACTTTGAGAAAATCTTTGAACACCAAAAGCTTTGGACGCCGTTGGACAGTTTGTGTTGAACTACCGTTACATTTTGAATTTTTTAATTAGTTGGTTTGTGCGCGAGACCGGCGCGACTCTTTCCCGACTCGATTCTATCCAACTGTCCATTTCAATGATTCGGGCACTGGATTAAGGGATTCCTCCTAATAATTCAATTAGTGTGTATATAAAAATAAAACAGGATGGGTGTGATTGTGTGTTTTGGAAATGTGTCATATATTGGCCTACACAGACTACACGAAAAGGAAAACTTCGCATTAAACAGCTTTCCTTGCTTCGCAAATGATTTTTAAAAAATCCTGTCATTCGTTCGTGCTCTTGAATCGATTCAATCGAGTTGAACAATAAGGAGTCATGCCCGAATCAACTCTCATTGGTTGATGACGCTAGAGGGCAGCAGATCCAGGACACGTGGACTTTAACGTTATTTAGTTTAAGGCGTTAGGTGTTAAATACATTTAAAATATGGCAGACTGGCCTAAACAGCTTGAACATTATGGCTGAATAACTGAGGTACGAGCCCACGTAGGCGTATTCACGATGACGTCACCCCCTGTGAGATTTAAGAGTCTATTTTGTGTGTGAAAAAGATTCAGGGCTGAAGCAATAGTTGGTAAGTGTAAGTTATAAGATTTCCGTTACTATCACTGTAACGGTTCTCTTAATAAAAACACAGCTGAGATATGGAGATGATGGTCTGGTTTTCACAATGTGTACTGTGTTAAAGACCACCTGGTGATCCACCACCCCTGAGCAGACTGCATTCTACCTGCACACGGCGGGAAGACGGTAGGAATGAAGTGCTTTCCCTCTTTTTAGACACATTTTAAACATACTTTGGCTTCAGGAAGCCTTGTAAGACTGCTGGGGAGAAGGAAGTGCATTTACTTTAATTTCTTGCATTATTTTATTTTATTTAATTTTGTCCTATTTTATTTTGAATTCTATTCCCATAAAGCACACTTTTGTATGATCGTGTGCTATTAATAAACTTTGCTGCAAGCATAATAGGTCATGCCAGCTGAACTAGTGAGTTCTGAAGTTAGTGAGTGTTTCAGTGCCTCAGTATGGGGCAGTGACCTTCAGTAAGTTAATAAGTTTATGAAGCCCCAGAGGGAGGCTGCAGGATGCAGGGGGGAGGACCCGGGGCAGAGCTGGTGGTGCTGGTGCTGCACTCGAGTACTACGCCTCATACACATGCCTTCCTCAGCCCATGCAGGCTCAGTTTTTACTCTTTACTCCTGCATGACGGAATCCCAGGCCTGAGGCAGGATGAATGGCAGGGTGCTCGACCGAAACTGCAACATCATTCCGAAGGTGATGGATGAACGCATTTGGGCTCTGTTCAGAAGTCACTGGCAGCACACCCTCACCTACTGGAGTGGCTTCTTCAGCTTCGGCCTGTGCCTGGCCCTGCTGGGGCCCACCGTGCTGGACCTCCGCTGCCAGACCCAGGCCACCCTGCAGGGCATCACCCTGGTCTTCTTCAGCCAGCAGTTCTGCCTCTTCGTGGGCAGCATGATTGGGGGCTTCTTCAGCAAGTCGTAAGTTGTCCGTCTCTTTTTCTGTCTGCCTGTTTGCCTGTCTGTCTCTGTCTCTCTATCTGTCTTTTTCTCTCTGTCTGTCTCTCTGTCTATCTGTTTGTCTCAGTCTGCCTTTCTCTCACTACTTGTTGATGCTTTAAGCCACAAATTCAGTGCCACTTTGCATTTTTTACTCTGATCGTTTATCGTTTATATTTGGGGACTGGCCATAAAAGCAGTTGTCTTTAGCCGGTCCACCTGACAGCCGCTTCACTTAACCAGAAAACTAGTAGTTGTGGAGGTATGTGTAATATCATATTACCCTTGAGAAAGCTTCTTTTTTTTTTAAATGCCCAACCCTGTCTAATTTCCCCTTTTCAGTGGGACATAAACTGACTGAACTTTTTTTAGACTGTACATTAAATATCCTTAATCAGATTTGCATGACAGACTGTAAAAGTGAACTTTGTGAAATAAGAAATGTCAAGTAAGTGAATGCTAGCATTCGAAACTTGTGTCTATAAATGGTCATTTAACTCAAACTTTTAGTGCAGGCCTGCATGAATGTAACGAGAGTTTATAACAAGCCTTTTGGTCTGTTTCTCTTGACTAATCATCATTTTTATACAATGTACAGAGCAACAACAAAAAATTAGCAAAAACAGAGCTACAAACTTTTGCCCAGACCGCAGTGAAATGCTTTTTTGTGTTTATGTAGCCTAAGTGTGTAAAGCTGCCTGAGACTTTCCCTAAAGTCAGTTTCAGGTTAACTCGGTCGTAATAAATTGGGAGAGAAGTGGGTGCTGAGTGCTTGACAGATCAGTGAAGGAAGTTTTTCTTTTAGACAGGTTTCTGCCACAGAGCCACCTTCTGAAACACTTCAGAAAGCTCTGAAAAATTGGGAGGAATGTTTGGGACAGCTGTGTGAACATGAGTTTGCTGCTAGTGTGCTCGAGTGGTCAGTGTTTGTCACCAACACAAGCCCTAGCGGTGACCTCTGTTTGGTCTGGTTCGTCTACCAGCAGTCATGTGTTCATTAATGTATCTGTAAGAGCCATTGAGTAAAGACGCATGACACGCGTTGTCCTATCAGTAACCCACTGTTAACGTTCTGTCTCCCTGGAGAACTCTGAGATCTGATTACCAAAGCAGGTTTGTTCAGTGTCTACTCTGTGCTGTTGTTCTTTCCTCGCTTTCTGTGCAGTGGGATCCATGTCCTTCACAAGACAAAGCCGTTTCCATTTTCCAGTATTAATTTCCTTTCACTCTGTTTCGGCACCCACAGGTCTTTAGCAGCCAATGTCAAACTTATTCACAGAATTTTGTAATTCTCGCAATGTGCCGAGTGAGTTAACTGTGCTACACTGAATCACAATCAGAAATCTGGATTGGTCCTGGAGGAAACTGCTTATGCTACAACTGTACATACACACACATTTAAAAACAGCAACAATATAAAATATAGTTTGAAGTCAAAAGAAAACTCTCCAGAAAATGCTGATGAAATGTACACAGTGTGTGTGTGTACATATTATGTATAAATATATATATATATTTTTTTTTCTGTGAGGTTAGTGTTGCCAAAGAGTCAGTAGTCACACAAGCCTTTTTCCAAAAATGCATCCCCAAAACTAATCTCCACCAGCTCAAATGGTGTCTAATTCTTCATTAAAGTGGTGCCGACTTGTCTGTGTGGTTTAGGGCAGAGTATGATGTATTGTGAGCTATAAAAGTGAACCCGTTGTTGTATCTGAATGCAGCATTTTTAATACAAATAGGTCTGTTTTCAAAAACTGCCTTAGGAGTTGGCAATGGCCATCATAAGGTCAGTCCTCCCTAGCTCTGGTGTCGTGTATATATATATATATGCTTTCTCAATCAGTCATAATCCTCTAAACCACACCGCAAGTCAGCGCCGCCTCAATGAAGATCTGGATGTGTTTTGAGCAGGTTAAGTGGGGAAAGTGTTTATGGTAACGGTTTGGGTGACTATTGACTAATGTTTGTTAGTAATGTTGGTATCACAAATCAGTGAAAAACAGGCTCAATACGTGTCTTGCCTGAGTTAGTACAATAATTTTGTGTAAATAATTTATTTTGGACAAACTACATACTAACAGGCAGTGAATCATACTCTGTATAATAAAGTAACATTTAGTGCCATGGATGTAGGTATGTATGTCCAGTCAAAACTGTGCAAATAATATAAAATGTGTTCTATGTAAGTGGTAGAGCAGTAGATGAAAGTGAAGAGCAGGGGGGGAAATTAGTCCAGTCAGATGGGTGTAACGTACTATCAAGCGGTCTACTTCATTTGAATCATAAGTGAGAGAAGTGGCACGGGAACTAGGGCACAGGAACTTTCCAGAAGTACTTTTTAATGGTCAGCATTTAACAGCAGGGAAGCATAAAGATAGCCCTATTAGCCTGGTTCATAATGTATTCAGTCCTCTCCCCTTGTTTGCGCTCAGTTAGCCACTCTCTGACCCCCAGATATCCTCTAGCTGCTTTCATTTGGAAAGTCATGAGAGCAAAACGTGTTTGCAGTACTTTAGGGTGAGGCATTGTAGATAACAGTGTATTTACAATGAATTTCAAGGTGCTTTGGGGTATGAGCAGCTTAGATTAAATTGTAATAAAAACTGGATATAATGAATGTTGTCTTCCAGTGTATTCAGTACGCTTTCATGGATTCTAGTTACTGTCTGCGAGGGTTCATTAAAGGCCAACATTTTTGAATAACCAGTCTTTGTGGAACATTGGCAAGAAGGGCACAATTCTCGGTGACCTCTTGTTGTTTTGTTCCAGACCTAACACTAGATAAGCCAGCGCTCATAAGGAAAAGAGAAAAGTCCAAGGTGACAACAAAGTCACTACAACACAAACTGAAGCGAACTACCTGGTCACAACTGATTTTTCTCATTCTTTTAACAGTTACAGGATATGCAATCAATCAGCTTGTTGTCAGTGTTGTACTATATGATCTCAGAATTGACTGTCACTCATTTCCCTCCAGGCTTAAATGCTCATTGTCATCCCTCGCTACATCCACCTTCATCATCTCTGCAGTGTTCGCCTTCATCCCTTTATGCTGGAATTTACTGATGCTGGCTATTGCCATGGCTATAACGGGTCTTGCCATGGGCATCATCGATACCATCTCCAACCTACAACTGGTGAAGATCTACCAGAAAGACTCCACTGTCTTCCTTCAGGTTGGGGTGCCAGTTTCCTTAATGAGATATAATATATGGACAAAAGTATTGGGACACACCTGTTTTTCCTGGGCCCCTTCTGGTGAAGGGCAGTCTTAATGCTTCAGCATGTCAAGACATTTTGGACAATGCCATGCTTCCAGTTTGGGGAAGAACCTTTTCTATTCTAGCATGACTGTCACAGTGCACTAAGCAAGCTCCATAAAGACATGATTAGATGAGTGTGGTTTGGAAGAATTGCCTGGCCCACACAGAACCCTGAGCTCAACCCCATACAGCACCTTTGGGATGAACTGAAATGGAGATTGTGATCCAGGCCTTCTTGTCCAGTGCCTGACCTCATAAATGAATGGGAATAAATTCTCACAGAAACACCTGTGGAAAGCCTTCAGAGAAGAGTGGAAGCTGTTATAGCTGCAAAGAGGGATAAACTCCATATTAAAGTCTACGTGTGTGAATACAGTGTCATTGAAGTCCCTGTTGGTGTAACGGCCAGGTGTCCCAATACTTTTGTCCTTATAGTCTATGAGGCCTAAATCTATTAGACCTAGCCCTATTTCCTTCAAGTCAAATGATGATTCACCTTTCCGTGGCCTAAAAGGATTAACTTAAGACTTTTAAGACTAGTCTAAAATCTCAAGGCCTTATCTTTGGAATCTGATCTAGAAACCTAGACTTATTACACTGTGAGCTGTTTCAACAAAGAATTACATATGTCCTATGTTAACCAAGATTGAAATTTCTTGTTACTCTTTTCCCCAGGCTCTCCACTTCTTTGTGGGTCTTGGGGCATTGTTGAGTCCCCTCATCGCTGACCCCTTTCTGTCTGACACTGACTGTGTGTTAGGAAACAGCTCCAGCAATTCCTCAACAACAATATGGCACTTGAGGAACAAACTAACCGGCAGGCATGTGTACAATGTGTCCCACGTCCAGTTACAAACTGAGGGAGAAGTGGTCACCAATGTCTCCTATGCCTTCTGGATCATGGCGCTCATCAATGTAAGGCAATTTTTAAAATCAGTAAATAGTCATTTTAAACGAATGTGTATGTGAGTTCATATTCCCTTTTGACCTTTAAGTAGTGTTGTAGTACTTGAGTTTAGTCTTAGTCTTGAGAACCTAAATGAATGGTCTATGTCTTGTCCTGGGCTCCATAGGTAGGATTCAACCTCTTCTAGAGATGGGGTATATTTTGTTGTTTTTCTACTTATTGATATGAGAGCATCTGTGTACAGTAAAGTGTATTTTAAACCAGAAGCACTACACTAATTGTCATTTCTATCCGCGCCACTTATTATATTAGTCCACTTTGAAGTTTACAGTGACAATCTGGGGTCTACCTTTTTCTCTGCCCCTTTACCTCATACATTAGTATGATCAGAATTTTTTTTATTGCATGGTGAATCGTTCTTGGCACAGCAGTGACACTGACATGGTATCACACACAGCATTGCTCCTGAAGTTTTGAAATACTCATTCAATATTCATTATATTAAAATATTCATATTCATCGTGGGATATAAGCTTGCATTACTTGTTGACTACATTAGCCTTGTAGCTCAAGTGAAAAACTAAAGAACAAAACACCAGACACAGTGATGTATATTTGAAGGATTTCAGATCATTTTTAAAAATTCTCTGTTTTCATGATACATTGTTGGGAATAGGCTTTACTTATGCAAGAAATATCAATGCTGTATTATGAGTAATAGCATAATTTATCAGAGGAATAAATATATATATATGCTGACTTATGCTGATATTCAGCAGTTTGGAGTGAAACCTATTTGATTATTGACTGAAATATTCTTTAAAACATGTGGCTGGGGATTAGAGTATTACTACAATGGATATTATGTGTGAGTATTCTGTGTTGAGCTGTCTGAAACAGCGGTTATGATATTATCTAGCGTTCAGTATACCAGTCCTGAGAGAGCTCTTTTGTGGCATGTATTTGAATATTACAGCAAGGTAATGGCTGTATCCTTGACAACAGCTTCACTTCTCTGACCTTTTGCATACACCCTGGGAATAAGCCTTTATCCTATGGCTGTCAAGACCTGAATTGGATAATTGGCGAAATCAAATGGTGCTGTGAGGGCTTTAGAATAAAAAAAGGCTATTTATACAGGATATTAGTTTACTCATTTTCAGCCCCAAAAAGGCTCGCTGGTGAAGATCTCCATTGTCTTCCTGCAAGTTGTGTCATCATTTTGTCCTAATGAAGGAGGGTGGGGGTGGGGGTGGGGGTGGGGGTGGGGGTGGAGGTGGCGGTTGAGGCCTCATCCTTGCTTCTATGAACTAGTTAGAACCAGCCCTACATCAGAGTCTTTCATTAAAATCCTTAAAGTGATGATTCACCTTAATCTGGTCAAAGAAAGCAGCCCACAAGGATGAACTCAAGACTTTCAAGTGCTGGCTTAAGAAACTTTTCAAGGCCCTGCCTTTGAAATGTTAACTTTTGAGGATCTGTCGATCGAGAAACTTTAGACTCATGACCACCCAGTGGTAGTAGTGTTTTTCTTTTTTCTCCACCAATTTGAGTTGACAAACTACTTTTCTTTTGTGTAGTAGCGCCACCTATTGGATAATGCAAAAATCTAGAGCTTTACCAGTCAGTATCTTGTGACATAAAAGTTTACACCCAGTATCACTACCACATTCGTTTGATATACACCCAATTTCATGAAATTTCGTTCATAGGGGGTGCTGCAACTGACACATTTCAGTATCTCATTTCAATATTCAGTATTCGCTCATTTTTTTATAACCACTTAATCCACTCTAGGGTTGCAGGTACCCGGAGGCTATCCCGGGTCAATGGGCAAGCGACAGGGACTCACGCCGTCCATTGCAATATCTCAAGAACCATTTAAACTAAATTTCTGAGAATTCGAATGATTATGCAGTATCTCCTAAAGTTATTTTTGTCTCAGTCAACATAATGGCCACTAAAAGATGATCAAAATTCAGCTGCCGGTACATGTTGCTGTAAATGGACAATCTTAAATTTTGTCGGCTCATTTATAATGGTGCATAGAGACTTTTAACCTAATTTCAAACAAATACATCTATCTATACAGCATGATTTCCTCTGTGACTTGGTTTGATGTATCCTCCTAGTTAGTTAATTCAGAGTAAAAATTGTCCCCAGGAATTTGTTGTAACCACCCGTATCCCACTACTGCTGGTTTGAGGGAACTCGAGAAGCCAGCTGGTTCGAAGAAGATGCTGGGAAGGATTTTGACTCTCTGAACTAGAATTATAGAAATTTAGTTTATCTTTAATTTCGTACATTTCCAAAATTCAAATGGACCACCTTTCATTCAACTTCTTTCTGCTTGAACCCTGGTGATCTGTATTTCTGGCTTGCTTCAGCACCTTTACTGGTTCCAAACTTCTTTGTAGGTCTCAATAGATCTTCAGTCTAGCAGAGAAACTTTGGTTGGAAAAAGGAAAGCATGGAATCCTGTTTATCATGACTGGTCACACTTCTTTTTGTGGGTTTTTTTCCCCTTTCTGTCATTCATTCACTAAAATGCCCTCCAACTTAATGGAGCTGGTTTAGACTGGCTCTTGCATTGTTTGGCATCTAAATGTTATGATCTTTATCAGTGCACTATTTGTCTTCAGAATGGTGAGCTAAAAAGGTGCCACATCTGTCTGTGTTTTTGCTCAGAGTCCTTTGGCACTCCTGCACTGCATAATTTTGTGTCTCCCCTGTTGCGGCACACGATTCAGCTCACGAAGCCTTGCTCATTAACCGATGAGTCGAATCGGCTGTCCTGGAGCAAAGAAAACAACTAAATCATGCGGAGGCCAGGGCTGGGAATGAATGCCACAGGACTGATGGTTCCTGATGGTGCTTCCTGATTCAACTACTGCGATAACACTCTAGTCACTTTTCATTAGAGACATAGTTTGTGACTTTATATGCACAACACACTCTCTGTTCCACTCACTGCCTGCACGCTTTGCATTG
Source organism: Brachypetersius gabonensis (assembly GCA_037577145.1). Classification (NCBI taxonomy): domain Eukaryota; kingdom Metazoa; phylum Chordata; class Actinopteri; order Characiformes; family Alestidae; genus Brachypetersius; species Brachypetersius gabonensis. The sequence goes on along the minus strand of JBBJLR010137312.1, from coordinate 4,360 downwards.
CTAGCTGCTGTTTGTACCTAGGCTTCCAGATCATGCTGTTGAATTTATGCAAAATTATCCCCACCAGTATGGCTGTATTGATCATTACTGATACAGAAGTTTGTTATAGGTCCTGCCCTTTGCTTTTCTTGTATTTTAACATCGGATCCAATTGCTGTATTGTAGGGTATTATGTCAAAAACTAAATTGGCACACAATTAGCCTATTTTGTAATTTTTTGTAATGGGATAATTTTCCAACCTGTTTATCCCTTAGGATTACTGTCTTGGGTGTGTAAATGTGTTCGGTGCTGAAAGGCTTGTAATCCAGGCTGTGACATAACTCATGATGTCATACACACAACTATATTGTTTCCCTTAAAAAAAAAATTAGCAGTGCTTTACCGACTGATGTGAAGTTGGAATTTAAAGGACGGAGCGTTCCAGTATCCCACAACCGTGTGTCTCTACACAAAAAGTCTTTGAAAAAAGGACTAGACATTTCTTTCTGTCTTACAGTCTTACTCCACTTATTTTCTGTTCTGTATTAAATATTTGAGCTTATGTACACACATGGCTAACAAAAGGCTTGACTTGAAAGTGCTTCACAGTGATCACCATGTTCCCGCTCTAGCTGCCTGTGCCCATCGCCGTGTTGGTTCTGATGTATCAGGAGCGGGTTCTGACATGCTGCTCTGAACACAGTCCACGTCTCCTGGATAGGGACGCAAACGTGTCCACACCGAAAACACATAGAGGCTCAGAGCAGACGGACATGACCGCACAGGAGAATCCCGAATCCACAGGCAAGAACCAGGCAGTCTGTTTCATTGTCTTTCATTCTTGGTCAAACTTGTTTTAGTCCATGAAAACAAGAGGTAGTCTATAGTCAAAATACACTGCCATTATTGGTTGGCAGTAATTTAACAAATACAAAGCTGTTGAATTTGCTTTTTATTGATTTGAATTAGGTTTGACAGATGTCCTGCCTTGGAAGTAACACTCTTTGCTTCTTTGCTGTGTTGTCCCAGTTTTTGCATTTTTAAAATGGCATATATATACATGACCAATATCAGCCTACAATCCCACAACAGTGTGTCCTACACAAAAATGATTCTTTGCTCTGTAGCATAACGTTTTATGATTTGATTGATGGGAGCAAGGGACCTATAATTTGAATGCTTTGTTGCCCATACAATGGAGTTCATGTCAGGAATGCCTGTTCAGTATTACTAGACTATTATTGATTTTCTCCAAATGCTTTCAGTGATTTGCTAGTAAGAATGGTGCAGATGAGGTTCCTTTACTCTGATTTATCAGGCTATTTTGATTGTGCAGTGGTCTGTTCTAAAGTCCCACCTGAAGTTATTCAAGCAAGTGCCAAGTAATTTGAATTTGCCAGTAATTGAAATCAGCTCACAGTAAATAGGAAAGGTTTGAGCTGTGACTAAGGCAGTAATAAGTTCCTGAAATTTATAGGTTGACCAGCGATTATTTATGTATATAGCATTTTGTACAGTGCAGAGTTTTTCCTGGATTTGTTTAGACTTTATCATTTATATAGTTATATTATCATTTACATCATTTATATAGATCTTTTCAGTCATAACATAGTAAATGTCCTCTAGGATAAATAAAGATATCTTATATATGAAAATAAAGTTCTACTGTATGACCATGTACTTCTGTTGTGTCTTCCCAGGCCATTCAGACCTCCTGAAATGCTGTTACCTCAGCAATCTGAAGGGACGTCCCTGGTCGTTCTTTGGGCTCCATCTTATTGGAGGAATGGTGCTTTTCTTTTCAGATGGTATAGTGGTAAGAGAGACTACTAATGTACAAACACAGTGAACTGTAGGTTATTATAAGAAATGTGAGGACCACTTCATGTGATTTCTTCCTTCCGTCACCTCAGGGGTCATATACAGGCTTTGTTTACACCTACGCTGTGGCTTCACCGATGAATCTGCCTCACAAGACAGCAGGCTACCTGACCAGCGTCTTCTGGGCGTCCATCACTGTGGGGCGTCTGGTCTCCATACCGCTGTCTTATCGTATCAAACCTGTACGCCTGCTCATGTTCAACCAGGTGAGGGTGATTAGCAATCCCTTAACTATTCGCAGGATTATAATTCAGGTTATAATTATAACCTTTACTCATAAATTTCCTTCAAAGTCTTCATTTTCTCTGTACTAACACTGTTTTATACATTTTCATACAGTTTTTTTTCCACTATTTCCTCTGCCCTCGTTCTGTTTGGATAACTGTGATACCATACGTTTCCTGGATAACCTGATATTGTCTTTCCTTTCTACCAGTTTGGTTCTTTGAAGGAAATGCAGTTGAATTATTGATATTTTTATTATTATGGTTTTATGTAGCAGCAGCGGTGATAGCAAATCTGTATTTAGGTCATCAAGATATCGGACTGTTCCCTTGTGCTTCTTTGGTTCAGATATTTCTACTTAGTGCTCCGTTGCTTGTTGCGGACTGTTTACAAAACTTCTTTGTGCCACGTATTTCTACATTATCTCACCCTTTCTGGCAAACCTGCACTTCCATTAGACTTAGTGGACTTACCTTGTGGTGTGAGCTCTGTTTGAAAACAGAAAGGGATAACAATACTGCCTCATGTGGGCCAATTTGCAAAGTCATTTGGGCTATAAAAGAGATCCAGCCATAAATGAACAAAGGCTCAAAAATACACATCCTTGTTCCTGCTGTGCCCCAACCACTAGACAAATGGGAGATGTCTGAATATGATATTGACAAAGCCACGGCCCATCTTAATGGCATCCTTTGTGCCAGGATGTTAGTAACACCAGGGTTTCAGCCTGCACTAGTTCATTTTCACCCAGCAGGGCCAACTGGGGCTTGACTGGTCCAGGGCCAAACAGACAGTAACAGGAAAAACTGGTTTCTCTAACACGGTGTTGCAGTCATCAAGGGTGTCTAGGGGTGATTTAAATAAATCAAATAAGACCAAATGTGTTCTGACTGCTTTTATGGAAGAAAATGACCTAATGTGTTGGATCACAAATGCAATCTTAACCTCAAAACTTCAGGGGTGTTCAACTCCAGTCCTAGTCTCATGGAGCTCAAAGTAGGGGGTAATGGTACGCTTGTCAAAATTGCCAGATGGACAATAAGCCAACCGTTAGCCCATAGAAGTAATTATTGTACTCAAGACACTAAGAGATGTGAATTGAAGGCTGTGAGTTGGACCCAGAAAGAATCCATGAATCCATTCCTCAGTTCCAGGCTTTTGGGAAGTGAGGGCTGAATCGAGAACTTTGCACTCAGTCCCAAAACAGTGGAAGTTTGCTCGCACCTGCATTCACATGGAGTGTGAGAAATTCTCAGTGGTGGACAGTAACAAAGTAGATTTCCTTGAATAGAGTTTTCGAGGTTTTTGTACTTCACTTGTGTAGTATTTTTTTGGAAACTTATCACTTCACTACATTTAAAAGACAAATATCGTACTTTTCACTTCACTACATTTCTATCAGGGGTCTCGTTACTCGTCACCTTTAATTCTGAGAGGGGATGTTTTTCCCCCTCTTCTGAAACGTGATTGATTTTTTTGCCTGGATCCCATAACATGTTCTGTCTCTCTGTCACTTTCTCACGCACACTGTCTTACAAGCACAGCCCCACGCACTCTCTACTCTAGACTAAAAAGCACAAGCAAGACAGACAGGCAAGTTACTCCCTTCTTTCACATTCTTTTTTTTTTTTTTTTTTTTTACATGCTAGTTTACAGCAGTTTCACTCTCAGTTTGATTAAGATGCCCGTTATATACATGTAGGCCTATATGGTACATTGTGTCAGAACATGCTGTTTCTTGGTGGGGTGTAGAATTACAATTAAAAATAAACGAACGACAACTTGTCAGACTTGTCAGCTCATGTTGCGTGTTATTTTGTAACGTTTAAAACAATTTCTTATTCTAGAGGTTCTACAAGCTTGTCAGAGGCATTTTTGAAAGCAAGTACCTCAGTACTTTAACTTGAGTAAAAATTGTATTGACTTTCACTTGTATTGGAGTAACATTTGACCAGTGGTATCTGTACTTTCACTTAAGAAATGAATGTGAGTACTTTGTCCACCTCTGGATATTCTTATGTCACTGTCTAGACAAGTCTAGAGAAAACATGCCACCTTCCACACGTCAGTAGTCTGGTAGGTTTGAGAGTAGGAAGGGCCGAGTCCATCACAGTTGAGTGATTTTCTTACTACAAACACACCAAAACAAACAATTACTACATTAGATGAGATTTATCCCAAGGGAAATGTTGTCGTTGTCAAAGTGAACTTTGTCATTTCACCATATACAAGTATACAGGGAAACGAAATGGCGAGAGCTCTGGATCTCTGGAT